>BQNB010078163.1:0-30626 GCA_026074375.1 Tanacetum coccineum
TATATTTGCCCAATGAAGTTCAGCAAAGGTAAAATTTGTATTGTCTTGTCATAAAAGGCCTAATATGATTCAACTAACATGCTTTAATTCTGGTTCACATAATCCTAATCAAGATGTGTGGAATTCTAGGGTTAAGTGAGAGAGAAAGCGAGTTGTAATTTTAAGAAAGAATGAGTCATCTAGAACTTAAGATTCTGCTTAAGAGTGACAATGTGTAATGTACTATATTGAGAGTGTTCAAAGAATGCACCTTTGCATGTCTTTTAATAAAGAAATCTAATTAAGGTTACTTACCTTAATAGATATTGTGAATGTTTCTTTTTAGAAAAAAATGATGATTTACTAAAGGTTAGTTACTTGTATGCTGAACTTTTAAATAAGAGATTTACAAGAGGAAGATGTTTAAGTATGATGCCATAGGGGCGAATCTATCTAAACCGAAGATGAATCTAGGACGAAGGATCCATCGATCCGTGGAGGTGCCAAATTTAGGCAAGGATCATTTTTGCATTATTTGGGAGATGGTGTTGACATTAGGTTATTAGGAAAAGCTTATATAATCTATAAGGGTTATCGGTTTGAGTTTTTGGATATGACATCCAAGTCTTGCTTATCAAGTTGGAGTACTTATGTGTTTCCTGATGGAAATTTATAAGTTGTCAATCCTACTTAGAGTGTGTTAAGTTTAGCATGTATAAGTTGACCATAGCTAATAACATAGACATTTGAACACTTTAGACTCAATGAGACATCTTTATTGCAAGTGTGAGTTGCAATTTGATGACTACTCTTGTTGTCTTGCAATTGACTTTGTGATTTCATGTAATAACCAAGGATTGTTAAACATGTAGACTCGGAAAAATATCTATGGTCATTTGATTGATATTTTTGTGATCTAGATATATCATAATCTCGATTTCATGTTCATATTCTAAATTTGTAATTGGATTGAATAGTGAGATTGATTATCATTTGAATAATAATCATCTTCATATTCGAAATCATCTTACGATCAATTATTGAAAGAAAGCAAGATAATGATTTGTGGAATATGTTCAATATTCCTAGTCCTACCCTTAGATGGTTAAAAGGTTCTCATTTGGTGAAGAAGAAATATTATGCTTATTTGGTAAAGTAAGAGAAAGTTTTGATGAGAAGAGAATTTAAGTTTTGAGTTGTGCTTTTGAATTGTTTAAGCAAAGTTACATATGTTGTGCATTTGCTCATGTTTGGATTTTCGGAGACGATGACTTTACCAATTGCATTGCAAGATAAATTACTTGAATATTTCGGATGAAACATTCAAGTCGTCAATCCTACTTCATTGTGTATTTTATACATATATTAGCCAAATATTTGGAACACAACTATTGGACAAGTAGACTTAATATGACATCATTTGCACAAGTGTGAGTTATGATCCGATGCATATTCTTGTCGTTTTGGAATTGGATGTCTTTATTTTTATATCAGTCAAGTGTGATTGAGTATGCAGGTTTAAGATAATATCTCTTGTTACATTTTGATATAATCTTAAAGCTAGACAAATAAGAATCCGATTTCTTGTCCATACTCAAAAACTTGTCAATTAGATTCGATAATAATTTCAATCATAATTTGAATAATGAATTGATATATATTCGAAATCTTTTTTGACCCTCAGGAACACTCTTTTTAAAAGAAAACAAATAAATATTTTCATAGTGTGTTCTTTTAATCCTAAGACTAGTTGGAAGGTGAGGTTGATGAATAATGACAATTTAATTTCTTACTACAAGATTGTCATATATTTTGCTTGTGCGAAAAACTATTTGTTGTTAGTATAGTATGCATAGTTTTTGACATTTTATAAGTATATAAATGATTTTCCTAACCATTTTTATACAACACACATCTTTAGTAAAATATTATATGTTTATAAAAAGAATGTAATTATGTGTGTGTGTTGGAACAATGCAAGCACAAGCAAAGTTTAAAAATAATTTTTTTTTACTTAATTACTAATGTATTGGTACAATCTTTTATTTTGTTTAACCAATCCATGGTCAAACAAGTCAAGACGATGAAAAGATTTAGATATCTTGTTGGAAAAGAGTTAACGTGTTGGAAATATTTTGGTGACGGGTTTTAACATATGATCTTATGACAATATTTTCCTACACACTTGACAAACTATTGAACTTTTATTCCTAAGTAAGTTACTACACTCAAAATGATTTACAAGATGTTTATGTAACACTTGTAAATATAGCGATCTATGCCTATATGCAATGCACAAAAAATTTTGAAACTTTACGGAAGAAATCAAGCGTAATTCCTATTAGGCATAATCCGGAAAACTAGTAACAAATAAATAGTATGCATGGCATATGTGTTTAGATATATAAGTAGCTTAATTACAAGTAACAATGCTCACTTAATAATATCTATTAACAAAATTAAGATACAAGTAAACACACATAATCATCTAGCATACACATAAAGATATTCGTCGTTGTTTTGTGTATTAGATACAACGTTGTATACTTAGCTTGATTTTATTTGAAAATAATATAAGTTCCTTCCCATTTCAAAAATTAATCAAGATGAACGTTTGGAAAAGATAAATACATCATTTTTCAAAGATACATTCTTACTTCAAGATTGTCATATATTTTGCTTGTGCGAAAAACTATTTGTTTTTATGTATAGTATGCATAGTTTTGACATTTTATAAGTATATAAATGATTTTCCTAACCATTTTTCTACAACCCACATCTTTTGTAAAATATTATATGTTTATAAAAAGAATATAATTATGTGTGTGTGTTGGAACAATGCAAGCACAAGCAAAGTTTAAAAATAATTTTCTTTTACTTAATTACTAATGTATTGGTACAATCTTTTATTTTGTTTAATCACAACCACAGGTCAAACAATCAGAGATGAAAAGTTTATAGACATATTGTTGGTAGAGGGAGGTTAAAGTTCGTTGGGTAAATATTTTGGTGACTGGTTTCTTTAACATATGAATCTTTCATAATGACAATTTTTACCACAAACTTGACAAATTATTGAACTTTTATTTTAAGTAGTTACTACACTTAAAATGATTTTCATGATGTTTTTTGTTCAATTGTAAATATTGCTGATCTATGCTATATGTAATGCAAAAACAATTTTGCAAACTTAACGCAAGAAATCTAGCGGTAAAATCTTATTAGGCATAATCTAGAAAACTAGTAACAAATAAATAGTGTGCATGACATATGTGTTTAGATATCTAAGTAGCTCAATTACAAGTAGCAATGCTCACTTAATAATATCTATTAACAAAATTAAGACACAAGTAAACACACATAATCATCTAGCATACACATAAAGATATTCGTCATTGTTTTATGTATTAGATACAACGTTGTATACTTAGCTTGATTTTATTTGAAAATAAAATAATTTCCTCCCCATTTCAAAAATTAATCAAGATGAATGTTTTGAAAAGATAAATACACCATTTTTCAAAGATACATCGACTAGAAATGCTTGACTTGAAAGAAAAGGTAAACTACAAGTTTTACATCAAAACGAAACATAAAATTTTGATCGCTATGTAGTATTTTGCATTTCCGAATAACTTAAGTTTGGAATAAATACTTGGAAGTGTTTCTAAATAAAAGTAGACTCAATACATTTTAAAATGGCGGGTGGCACAAACTTTACAGACTTACGGTGATTTTTATATGAATTTTAAAGTTTGCCAAATTCTGACGAAATAGATAGACGGACCCCCCGGATATATTTGGGGGCCATGTCCTCTAACATTTAGGGGACCGCCACCAGTGACCCAAAAACACGTTTTTTGTATAAAATCATTTGGTGACTTAACTGTAGAACGTAGGACTTTAAAGAGTTGTTCACGGCATAAATTCGTCTATGTTTTAGACATCATTTCTACATTTTAGGACTTAGAAAAGGACATATTAATACTCCATTGCTTTTTGAGAATATTTTCATTCAAGCTAGTATACAAGGTATATTTAACAACAAAACTAGTACGAATCAAGCAACAAAACACTTTTCATATTTAATCCCACTTCAATGGGTAATTTGGATTACCATGGATCGTAGGGGGGTGAATACGTTTCCATTTAAAAACTTTAAGATCAAAGATTACATCACTCTTCTACCGGTGGTCCCATATATATATGGGGGCCGCCAAGTATATCAGGGGGCCGCCTGAGTTATGGGACCGCCACCAGAAGAGGTTTTCGGACTAGATCTTTTGTATCAATTACCCGATCAAGTTTGACGCAATATGAGAAGTGGCGATAATAGGTTTACAATAGCTAACGCATATTCTAACAATATAACCACATTCACAATATATAGCACAAAGAGCTACACAACCTTAACTAACAAGATCTACACAACCATTCACACAATCATGAGCACAATGCAAGTATAAAAGTAAAGCGGTAAATGTAAAGAAATAAGTAAAGCGAAAGGTAAAAGAAAATGCAAACCGACACGGTGATTTATAGTGGTTCGGTCATGAAGCTCCTCTTCGCCCTACTCCACTCCTCGAGTATCCAACTCGAGAGTTACTTCACTAATCAACAAGCTCCCTTTCGGCGGAGAAAACCTTATAACGTTGCTTACATTATTTTCCGACACTAAGCTAGATGTCGAGTCCTTCTTCGGGTACAACCAAACCCGTTATGTTTTATGGCCCAACATAACAAACCTTGTGTTTTATGGCCTAAACACATAAACCACGTCGCTTACATTATTTTCCGACACTAAGCTAAATGTCGAGTCCTAATCTTAGCTAGAACCAATCTACCACTTCACCAATGTATTTTGAGGCCTAAAATACTAACCGACACATAAATACTACTTTCGGATTTATACTCTATCCAGATCTACACAAATATACAAGAATTACAATATAGAAATCAAATCTACTCTATGACATACAAGTGATCAAATGTAATCACTTCTATGCAAGCCAATCTACTACATGATCTACAAGTAATCAAGGATTATCACTTCCATGTAGAGACATCCTATACCTCACTAAATACCCCATGGTATTAGTGGAACTAAAATAGAAAGTAACCATGATCAAAGCCTTATGCTAGAACCATGATTAAATTTCTATGTGTATATATGTATGTGAACGTGTATTTTCATCAAAGAGTAGGGGGGAAGAATCCTTAGGCTTTTATAAGAGAGCCTTGACTTGGAGAGGTCTTTTTTGTCCAATGGATAAAAGGGTGTGTGGATAACAGGGTGTACCAACTAGTTTCCCTCCATCTTCTAGAAGCAAATTCAAATTTGAATTCACTAGTTTTCCTCCATATTCTAGAAGCTTTGTTTGGGCCTTTATAGGACTTAATGGGCCTTATTGTGCCAAAATCTATTAGGCCTTAATGGGCTAGCCCGTTTGCTTAGCCCGATCCAACTAGTGAAGCCCATATGAGTAAGAGTCTCAGGATGTCGAGATCGAGTTGATAAATGTATATTTGTTTTACAAGTTACATGTTTGTCATCACCAAAACATAAAGTGAATGTATAGATTAAATATTGTAATATTTGCGCTAACAACATTTATTAACCCATAAGAAGAAATATTTTGACTAGGCAAATCCTTCTTAAAGTCAAAGTTTACTTTGCTGATCTCTAGAGAAGAATCCCATAGACGGATTTCTTTTAATTCTGTTAAGTTTGAAAAACCTTAAGCTTCTGCTTTTGTGCCTAAACAAAATGATATAACAAGAAAATAAGTAATACTAAAAACTATGGTTTAAAAGGCCATACTATGATAGATGTTTTGAAATTATTGGATATCCACCTGGTTTTGAAAGAAATCCAAATGTAAAACCTGCTAGTAATTTCAATAATAATAAGAGTAACAATGTGGATGCTAGGGGTGGGTCTGAGGGTAACAATGATTTGAAAACCTCTGTTGGTACTTTGTCTTTCACTAATGAACAGGTTATGAAATTAATGAGCCTCTTAAATGAAAAAAGTTGTTCCACTACTCATGCCAATATGGTAGGTATTTCTAGTTGTTCCTTCTTTAACTACAATGTGTTTTTCAATTAGAATTTCTATAGATTCGTTTGTGCTAATATTACAGTCAATGGAGTCAGTTATCATCTGGGTTGGATAATTGACTCAGGGCAAACCAACACATGACTAATAGTACTAAAGATATGATTGATTTGGTTTATGTATCTTATTTAAAGTTAACCGTTGGTCACCTAAATAGAACTCTTGACAAAATAACACATGCGGGAAATTTGAAACTAAATAATGATGTGATCTTGTTTAATGTTTTGGTTGTGCCTGAATATTGTGTTAGCCTGCTATCTATGCATAAATTAATTAAAGATAGTAAGTTGAGTGTTGGGTTTGATGAAACTAAATGTTATATTTGGGATTTGAAAAGGGGTAGAGTTCTGGGGGCTAGCAGTGAACTTGGTGGTTTGTACTTGTGTGATAGAGAATATAATAAGTCTGATGTTAGTAATAATAGTAAGTTTTTTGCCATTCATATTTCTACAAAGGTTTGGCATCGTATACTTAGGCATCTAGATAATCAGGTTTAAAAATTGTTAAAAAATCCTTTAAACTTGACTAATATTGATCATAATGGTCTTTGTGAAGTTTGCCATAAGGCAAAGCAGACCAAGGATTCTTTTCCTATGAGTGAAAATAAATTAAAAGTTTTTGGGAAAATCATTCATCTTGATGTTTATGGTCCTTACAAATGGTTAGCAGGGAGGGTTTATGTATTTCTTGACTGTGGTTGATGATTTCAGTAGGTTTGTTTGGGTGTATTTGCTTAAAACTAAGGATGAAGTTTTTGGAATGTTTGTTAGTTTTTATAATATGGTTTTGATACATTTTAATAATAAGGTTAAAGTCCTAAGATCTAACAATGGAAATGAGTTTTGTAATCAAAGAATGAATGATTTTGTTAAAACTATGGGGATTATACATCAAACTATTTGTTCTTATACACCTCATCAAAATGGTATTGATGAAAAGAAACATAGGCATCTTCTAAATGTTGTTGAAGCATTATGTTTCAAGGGGGATTCCTCTATTTTTTTTGTCTGAGTGTATTTTGGCTGCTACTTATTTAATTAACAGGCTTCCTTTCTCTATTTTAAATGACAAGTCTCCTTTATCTTTAGTCCATGGTAAGGAACCTAACCTTTCTCATCTTAGGAGTTTTGATTGTCTGTGTTTTGGTGGTGTTGTTAAAGGGCCTGATAAATTCTCTGAAAAATTTAAAAAATGTGTTTTAATTGGCTATGCTAGTGGTAAAAAGGCATATAAGTTGTTCAGTCTTAAAAATAGAAATATTTTGTATTCCAGGGATGTGAAGTTTTATGAAACTATTTTCCATATAAAATAAGTGTTCAAAATAAAGTTGAAAGTGAGTCTTCTATGTCTGATGTTACAAATTTAAACTTTTTTGATTTTGTTGAGTCTGAAACAACAGCTAATACTTCTAACCCAAGACCCAATAATGATGAGAAAGGGCCATCTCGTAGAGATGGCAGTGTGCATCAACCAGATCCTGGTTCTTCTAATCAGTCTGGATATGATGAGCAACACACTGTAACTCCTATAGGTGAGAATACTCTCTCTGAAGGCACAGTTGCTTTAAATCAATAAGTCCATGTTTTTGAAAATCAAGAGGTTCTTGTTTTTGAAAATGTGTTTCAAGGTTAAATAAAGGAAGCTAGTCATGGTTTGAGAAGGAATGAGTATGTGTTAGATAATAAGGTTAAGTATGAGCTTAATAAATATGATAATCATTATTTTCTTAGTGCTAAGAATTACTGCTTTATGTCAAATTTGTGTAAGTCTTATGAGTCTTCTTCTTTTGAAGAAGCTTTAAAGGATGTTAACTGGATTAGTGCTATAAATGATGACATGCATGCTTTATATGAAAATGATACTTGGTATATGACTGATCTTCCTGCTAGGAGAAAACCAATAGGAAGTAAATGGGTTTTTAGAATGAAGTACAAGTCTAATGGTGAAATAGAAAAGTATAAAGCTAGGCTTGTTGCTAAGGGTTACTATAAAAAAGAAGATGATTATGAAAAATAATTTAACAGTGTTAACAAGTGAATTATACGATTTCTTTAATCTTCAGTTCAAAGAACTAAGATATTTTTAAATGGACATTAATAATGCCTTCGTATACGGTAGTTTGAATGAGAAGTTGTATATTTACACTCTACTGGTTTTTGAACTCTATGATAACCAAAGACAACTAAAAAAGTCCTATGTATATTTAGAAGCAAGCTCCACATAGTGAATTATAATCTTACGCTTAGTCTCTTAATAAGCGTTTTAAACAATCTAAAAATGATCACTCTTTATTTTTTAAGAATAATGAAATTTTTTATTTGTTCTTGTTGGTATATGTTGATAACATTGTCATCGCAGGTACTGATGAGAATGAATGTACTAAGTTCAAACAGTTTTTAAGTAACAAGTTTAAGATTAAAGATTTGGGAGAATTGAAGTATTTTCTTGGAATAAAAGTGTTAAAAACCAAGAATGTTTATCTAAGAGGAAGTATTGCCTTGAACTTCTTCATGAGTTTGGTTTGTTGGCTTGTAGGCCTGTTATGACACCACTACCTAAGAATGTTATTCTTGCACATAAGGAATCTGAGAATGATAAGTGTTTGGTAAACTTTACAAATTATCAGAAGTTGGTTTGTAAACTGATCTGCTTAACTTTAAGCATACCTGATATTTCATATGTTGTCCATTGCTTGAGTCACAATATGCATTCTCTTTTAAAATCTCATTTTGATTTCGCTTTAAGACTTTTAAAATACTTAAAGCTAACACCTGGAAGTGGTATTCAGTTTTCAAAAAGGCAAAATGGTTTTAATGTCATAGCTTTCTCTGATTCTGACTGGGCTAAGTGTCCAGTCACTAGAAAGTCAGTTTCTGGATATTATGTTTTTGTAAATGGTTGTTTGGTTTCATGGAAGAGCAAAAAAGCAAGCTACCTTATCTAGATCCTCAGCTGAAGCTGAGTATAGATCAATGGCAGCTGATGCATGTGAGGTAATGTCGATAGTGAAAATTATGAAAGATTTGAATGTTGATAACTTGATTCCAGCTGATTTGTATTGTGATAACAAATCTGCAATACAAATTGCTGCAAATCCTGTTATGCATGAAAAAACTAAACACTGTGATATAGATGTGCATTTGGTAAGAGAGAAATCTGCTTCAGGTTTAATTAAAACTGTGAAAGTGGATTCAAAAGAAATTGTAGCTGATATTTTGACCAAAGCTCTTGGGTCATTTCAGCATGGATTCTTAACTAAAAAGTTAGAAATGGTGAACTTATTTGGGTCATAAGCTAAAGAGAGGGTGTTAAAAGTATTAAAGTTTGTTTTTAGCAAGCTTATGGAAGTAAAAGGGCCAAAAGTGAAATTATTTATAACTAACAAATATTAATGGTTGTGTTTGTTTAGTTTCTTATTGTGCAGGGTCATATATGAAAATATGATGTATATAAGCAAAAGAGGAGCTAGGAATTTCTCATTCTGCATATGTGTTTTCTCTCACATCTCTCTCATTTCTCTCTCAAGTTTAATACGGAGTATCAAGTTTTCTATTGTTTAATTTGAGATCAATTCGATCTTTAGGATTTGATCATCTTGATCATTGTTTCAGTTTGTTAGGTAGCCATTATCAAAGGGGTTTGTAAGTGTGAGTGTTGTATTTCCAGACTACATCCGTGCTGGGGACCGTCTTTATTTCTCTTTGTATTGTATTGGTCAGCACCTATTCAAGGACTTATTTACTATAGCTTTTTATTAATATAAAAAAATAATCAAAAAGAGGCTAGTTGAGTGATTAATAAGTCTTAGTAATGTTTATACCATTTTTACACATAATATTTTGATGTTAAATCCTACGCATTGACAATTGCGCAGTTGACGATATAGGAATATAAGGTTAATATATACGGAAGTTACTAAAGTTTATAAAAATGTTCGCCTAAGTAAGTAGAATTTCATTTTGTTCACTGGGGTTACTAAACTTATAAGAAGCATACCTCACTATAATTTCAGTGTTATTCGAGTAACTTGAATACAAATTTTTTGATAAGTTAAGTAACATAAATGTCGCGTTTTACAAGTTAAGTGATGTTTACGTATATTTTCATAACTTTAGTAACCTCAAAGTCATGTTTCATATTTGTAGTAACCCAAGTGAACAAAATGAAACTCTAATTACTTAGGCGAACATTTTTGTAAACTTTAGTAACTTTCGTATATATTAACCCTAGGAATATAACTGAATACAAAGAGTTAATTGCATTTTTGGTCCCTGGGGTATGGCCAAATTGCAGTTTTTGGACCATAACTTTTGAAATTGCAGTGATGGTCTCTATTTTCAAGTTTTCGTTGCTAATTTTGTCCCCGGGCCGGGACCAAACCTGCAATTTGGCCAAACCACAGGGACCAAAAATGCAACCCAAAAGGACCAAACCTGCAACCCAAACTTGAAAATAGGAACCATCACTGCAATTTCAAAAGTTAAGGTCCCAAACCTGCAATTTGGCCATACCACGTGGACCAAAAATGCAATTTACTCGAATACAAATGACAAAATTTACACATTTCTAATTGTCAAAATTCATGGCTGCATCAAAAACATGTTATTAATGATAAAACAGATACCACGTTCAATTTAATAAACAAATGTTGCGTTGGAGGTTACTTTCTTCCCCAAACGCCCTTTGGGTTCAGGTCATCAAAGCTTATCATGGTCAAGAAGGAGGTTTCGATACAAATGGTGTAGCTTCAAGCATTTGGGCTAACATGTTGGAACTCAATTTTCTTTCTCTCGAAAGTATTATCTTAACTAACATTTTCTATATAAAAGCAGTTGTGGCGACTCGTATATCGAATTTGGAAAGAGATTGTGTACGAGACTCCTCTTTTTACAAGGTACAATCGGCTCTATCATCTTGATCAAGACAAAGATTGTCTTATCATTTACCGTATTAATAATGGGCAAATGGTCTGAATTTGGTCTCGACCAATCTTGGGTTAGAAATCTGCCATTTATGTGGCATGTTAAATTGAAAACGGTCAACTAAATATTGATGTCAAGAAGATACGGGACATGAGTCTTGGTCTAAATGAGTGTTGTATTTCCAGACTACATCCGTGCTGGGGACCGTCTTTATTTCTCTTTGTATTGTATTGGTCAGCACTTATTCAGGGACTTATTTACTGTAGCTTTTTATTAATATAAAAAAATAATAAAAAAGAGGTTGGTTGAGTGATTAATAAGTCTTAATAATATTTATACCATTTTTACACATAATATTTTGATGTTAAATCCTACGCATTGACTATTGCGCAGTTGACGATATAGGAATATAGGGTTAATATATACGGAAGTTACTAAAGTTTATAAAAATGTTCGCATAAGTAACTAGAATTTCATTTTGTTCACTGGGGTTACTAAACTTATAAGAAGCATACCTCACTATAATTTCAGTGTTATTCGAATAACTTGAATACAAATTTTTTGATAAGTTAAGTAACATAAATGTCGCGTTTTACAAGTTAAGTGATGTTTACGTATATTTTCATAGCTTTAGTAACCTCAAAGTCATGTTTCATACTTGTAGTAACCCAAGTGAACAAAATGAAACTCTAATTACTTAGGCGAATATTTTTGTAAACTTTAGTAACCTTCGTATATATTAACCTTAGGAATATAACTGAATACAAAGAGTTAATTGCATTTTTGGTCCCTGTGGTATGGCCAAATTGCAGGTTTGGGACCCTAACTTTCGAAATTGCAGTGATGGTCTCTATTTTTAAGTTTTCGTTGCAAATTTGGTCCCCGGGCCGGGACCAAACCTGCAATTTGGCCAAACCACAGGGACCAAAAATGCAACCCAAAAGGACCAAACCTGCAACCCAAACTTGAAAATAGGAACCATCACTGCAATTTCAAAAGTTATGGTCCCAAACCTGCAATTTGGCCATACCACGTGGACCAAAAATGCAATTTACTCGAATACAAATGACAAAATTTACACATTTCTAATTGTCAAAATTCATGGCTGCATCAAAAACATGTTATTAATGATAAAACAGATACCACGTTCAATTTAATAAACAAATGTTGCATGAGACTTGTTCTGACAAGAATAAGATGCAATGCAAGAGACATTTACTTAGACAGAAACATATAACATTATATGCTTTTTACAAACGAAAATCAACTATTGTAGCTTAAAACTTAAAGGGACCAGTCACACAAAATGACTTGATCATAGCTAATGTATTATGTATACATATAGTTGCTCAAAACAAATTCCAGACTTCGTTTCAACATGACAAAAGTAAATTAAAACCTAATAAACCCTGAGGTGGAGGCATGCGGTAACGTAATCGATCACTTGTTTGGTTTAGCCACGGTTTTGCAAATCGGACACTCATTTTTCCTAAGAAGCCATTGTTTTATGCAATCTAAGTGATGATAATGCCCGCATTCGAGTTTTCCCAAATCTTCGTCTCCTTTACATTCCTCCTGAAATTCACAATCATTAAGTGATACATTCATGTTTATCGGTAACAAAGAGTTCATCGTTCGTGTATAGAGTATATAAACTTACTTGACATATGCTACATTTCGAGCCTTTGACTTGCGAGTTGAAGTCAAACGACTTGATAAACGATTTCTTCGGTCTTTTTAAACACTCTGATATTTCATCTTCTTGCAAACCACCATCAACATACCCGATTCTGTCACTCAGTTCCACCAGTTCCTACATAAAAATTGAGGAAATTAGCGCGACTTTTTGGTAGTCAACGCTTAAATGAAGGAATTACCTCATATGACATAAGATCAGCATTGATCCTCCATGCTCCAAACCGATCACTTCCTTCGAAAGCCCCATTCAACAATGGATCATGCTCGCGCATAACAATCTGCAATTTTTTTTATATTGCCATAGATATTTTTAACAATAAATACCCGCACATATGCGTGGTGAGTACTTAAACCTACAACATCCCACAACTCAGTTAAAAAAAATGTTAGATTCAAACCTCAGAGATAACTCCTCCAGGAGAACGATGTTGAATGCGATTATATTGTCTGGAATTAGATACATTTGATCTTACGGAAGTTGAATGGTCAATTTGTGTAGTGCTCGAAGCTTGTTGAAGATCCGTTGCTTGCCTTGGGGTACGAGGATGCTATCAAAATCATAATATTTTGTTATTGTTCTTCCTCGTCTCGTTCTTACCGTATGACTGTAGCTCAAGCTTAAACTTTGCTCAATAGCTTAACTGACATGCATTGAGCTCGGTAAATGCATGTAAAATTGATGACGATACTCATTTTAAAAGATATACGCATACCGATTTTTGCTTAAATACCTTAAAAATATGTATGATTATGTAGACAAGCTTGAAACTCTGTATGATTGTGTAGACATAAACATTACATAACAATTTCAAAGCATAATAAGATATCTGTTATGGCCAGCCTCATAATGTATTTCAAACGCATTTTTAATGCTTGACTCACTCATATAGAGTATAGACATATACTCATATGCACTATGCAATACTATTTCGAATTGTTATAGGCTAAGGTTATAAGGATTAATTACCTGTCTATGGTTTCGTCTATGTAAATCAGCACTAGCACTATGAGCAACATCATATGCAAATCCAATACTAGGAGGAGCACAAGTACAACATGCATCCTCCGTACAAAATCCCGTATTTCTCCGGCTCTGTTTCTTCTTCTTCTTCCTCCTCTTCCTCCTCGTATTTTCTGGCACGGTTACCGCAGCTGCTGGTGACGAATATCGACCACATCCAAGTCCTTTTATTGTCAAAAACCCAAACAATTTTTTTTGTCTAGGCAAAGTAACTTGAGCATTATTTGGAATAGAAGTTGCCATAGATTTGAGAGGTGCAGTGTCGGTGAAGATTTGTGTGAGTGTGTGAAATGACAACTTGCGTTTGTGTGGGACTATGAGTAGCTGCAGGTGTTTTTGTCTCGACCCTTGTTCTGTTTTCTTTGGTGATTTTGTTTGGTGTTTTGTGATACAAACAAAAGAATTATGAGTATTTTGAAAACTGTTAGAATATGAGACTTGAATTCCAACCTGCCCCGCTATGTTGTCTAAGGAATATATCGAATATCACAAAACGAAGCATCATATGGTGATTATAATATAGAAGAATTACGTGATGCAATGTAATTTTTTTTTTTTAAATTACCTGGTAAAGTAAAAAACGTGAATGCCAGGATTAGAACTCTGGTCTTAATGTACCCAAACAACATGCATAGACGCTGGAGCAAGTGGTTATTTGCTTGCGATGCAATGTAACTTATTGTACAGTTGTGGAATGCAAATGATACTTGTTTTGGCTGGTAAAATTCATGTCTAGAAGGTGTGTCCTTAGTCGAGAACTAGAGTGTTTCAAGTATGAACATGACCCGACTAGGGGGGTGTTTCTTAAACGAGTGGTTTGGAGATATATCCCTATTACCCTCTTAATTGAGAGAAGTTTTTATGGACCTCCTCAAAAAGAGGAAACAAAGACTAAGGCTCACTCATTAAGTGGAAAAAAACAACCCTAGTGTATTGATGAGGAGAGTTGTATTCGGTTTTAGCGATCAATTGTCACATGTAGCCGGTAATTTTTTTCTAATTTACAAGGTAAACATGGCCACTGACATAAACGGAACTTGGGTGAATTTATTGGGAGAGCCGAGTGGTATATAAGTTAATTTAGACGAGCCAAAGTTATATTTCCTTTAATAAGTAAATATAAGTAAACCTCAAAGTTTGGCCCTCCTCGATCTCCTTTAAGGTCCGTCCATGACCGCCACTGATATTGAGAATGATTACTCCATTAGTGTTTTAAACCTCAAATGATTTGTTATTAGAGCAAACCACCACCAAGGTGACATGGTAGTTTTTATATCCTCACAAGGCACAAGATACACATCTTTGGGGAGGTAAAGGAAAAGTCAAAAATAGTCACGGGATAATCTACTTAGACCCTAGTTAGGTTTTTTTTTAACCATGAGTTCTGATCTTTTGACCGACTAATCTATGAGTTTTGAACTCACCACAAACAGATTATAACTCATCCATTTAATTTGTTACTAGTATTAGAGAACTTGAGAAGGGTCATCATCATTCTCGAGAATAGGTTAGGTCAAGTCAAGCTATAAGTTCATTCGTTGTATAATTTCAAATCACACTTTAACACAATGTAACTAGTTGATAATAAGTATTACATCATTTTACCTTATTTGTGAAACTAACCAACTGTCTTTTCCAGCAAAAGTTATTTTCGATATATAGTACGGTATTACTAGTATCCAAAGGTTACGGCCATGGACGGAACTTCATTGAGACCAAGGGGGGTTGTGGCCTCCCCAAAAAAGTTTACTCTTAAGTACCATTTACTATATAGTGTTATTCATTAGATGTGCAAAATATTAAGGTTTTATAGTTTGGCCCCCCTAAAATATGTATTTCATATTTTGGCCCCTCCGACAAATGTGTTCAAGTTCCGTCCCTGGTTACGGCTCATGTCACATGAAGTTCAAACTATTGAGCTCACAAATTGGCAACTTTCTTGATCACCCCACAGTTTACAGTCGTTATTGCTGGCCAACCACCTCATTTTCTTTAAGTTGTCAGTTAAGCTTTATTTAATAAAAAAATAACTCCCAGTACCGTCTTCCACGGGTTATGGGTCCCAATACCGTCTTTCACAGTGTGGGAGAGATTGAGACGTAGACAACCCTACCCCTACCAAAGGCCGGCCTTGTAAGGGTGAGGATCGGACCCTTGACATCTTTTTAAGCTTTAGTTAATCTCTTGACAAATATAAATTTATATTATCCGGGTTATGTTTTATCTTTAATGGGCCAAACTGGTAAATTAAAATAGTTGCTTAAAACAAAATGGGCTGCAATTGGTCGAAAGTCTCTCAAACTGTATTGCATCAAACTTCATAACACTACTACACAAAGACTTATATAGATCACTTCATATAGTGTGGTTTTCTTAAAACCCGTTCTATATGACGGAAAAGAGGAAGAAATTTAATAAAAAGAGCGGTTAATTAGCTAAAACCTGATCTATTTAAGTTTAAAATTACATAGATCGGTGATTACTTGGAACCCGATCTATGTAAACTTAACAAACTCCCGTATATTTTGTTTAGATAGATCGGTTTTCATAAATAACTGTTCTATATATTAATTCAGTTTTATAAGTTCCCACACGCATGCGTTTTTTATATATTAATTCACTTTTAACATCCAAGTGAAATTTAACTTGATTTTAAGCACTAAATCTTCCCCCTTTATACTTTCCAAGTCTCCCGCCTACTCCCGCCCATTTTTCCAAAATCAAAACCCTATCAATTTTCCCCTCTTCCTGCTGCCCCCTCTTAGTTTTCTCACTCACAGTTACAAGACTTTTGCCCTCTTATTTTTTCAAATATTTTTGTTGGATTTCATCTCCAACACGGCCAACCTTCCACGCAGCCACACCTCTTCTGGTCATTATAACAACACTGCCCACACTCTGGTTTATTGAGGTATTTACATCAAAGTTGCGTAATACTTGAACTGAATCTTTAATTTGATGTAGTTATATATTTGTTTGAAGTTGATTCGTTTGTTTTCTAATTCTTCTAATTCCTGGGTAATATCAATTTTTTTTGAATTTGGGGTTATATAGGATCGAGTTGGCTTACTTGATTAGTGTTTGTATCATAAGAAATAGAGGTTATGGAAGCAAATTAGTGTTAGTTATGAAGCACATTCATGTGGTTTATGTTTGCGCACAAGGTGTTTGATGAGATGCTTAACTTTGTATTTATGGATTTCTTTTTGGTTGCTTAACATGGTGGATTGGAAAACTTAGATATGTATGCAAATGCAACAAGGGATTGTTATAGAAGTATTTATGTTGATAAATATTGATTTTGCTCTCTTTGTATTCCTTCAGTGCTTATTGAAGTTTGTATCATGTCCAGGGCATGGGAACGAGACAAGGCCTGTGAGCTGATAGGAGCAGTTGAGATTGATGCTGATAAATCAGCAAGTGAAGGGGCGCTAGAAATGCCTAAACTGCATGTAACACCAGAACCAGAAAAGTCTGGAAAGAATGTGAAGTTCAACTTACGCAAAAGTTTACCCTGGGATAGTGCCTTCTTCACGAGTGACGGTATGCTATAATTATAATTTTATGGGTATTGCAATTTTATGATATTACTTCTTTCATTATAGAGGATGTTTGGATTTGTGTATAGATTTCCCGTTACAGCATTCAGTTCTTAGTATTTGGATATAATGAGTATAGTGGTCAAACTCTGTTCTGGTTGTTGTGTTATACTTACCATATATGTGTAATGTGTAGGATTCATTAAATTGTCGGAATAACAATTCTTCACAGCTTAGCTTCACCATGTTGCAGTATGAAGTTGACATCTACAAATTGTTGTAAGTTACACTTGAGTAGACCGGTTATCTATATCTCTTGAATTTTTTTGGGTATTTGAGAAGCGCAAAAGTATGTCGTCGCGATTACTTTCAAGCTTCCTCATATAGAATATAAGCAAATCTAATATTCCAGGGAAAGAAGAAACATTGCCGAGACGTCGAAATGTTCAATCTTTGTCTCTAATGAATTCTACTACCAAGCAAGGTTTGGTGCGTTACATATCTTTTTTACAATTTTACCTCCTTGTTTAAGTATCGACTTTAGCTCCTTGGTGACTATTTATCGAAATGTACAAAAAGTGATCAGATATTCTAATTGCAGACCATGTTTCAAGTTGGAAAAAGCACTTCTAAACAACGTAATGAGAAAACAATAATATTTATTGCCCCTTAATAGCTCCTGTCCAAACAACCCATAAACCAGTTTCTTATAAGTTTTGTGTGCAATTTTTGTTGTTATAACAGCCCCTCATAAGGTTCTGTCAAAACAGCCCCAAACCAGTTTTTTTAGAACGTTTTTGTGCACTTATTTGCTGTCCAAACAGCCTTTAACTAAGAACCATATTCTTTTTGGTGACACGAAGATATTGCAATACTCCTGATAAGGTCGTGCATGATGTTCCCATTCTATTATAAATTTCAGCTGACAACTATTGTGTCTGTGTTCATTGCTTTTTACTGTATTGTGTTTCGAGTTAAACTCCTGCTGTTGTGTTTTTTTACTTAATGGATTATGAATGTATGGTTTTGAAAGATACATGTTATAGCCTAGTTTTATTAAGTTTAGACCATCAAAAGTAAAACTTGAACAAAGTCTGTTTTTTTAATCATGTGAATGTGAAGGAGTTATATGCTTGGTTTGCTATGCAAAAGGTTGCTTGTCCCAAACATAAAATATGTGGTTCACGTACTTGCTTGAAGGTTGTGCGATTTGTAGATGATGATTTTTCTCTCTTTTTTTTGTTGGTAAATCATAGTGGTAGCTAGCATACTACGGAGGCTGCAAATTGGGATAAATGAAATCTTCGCTGTAAGTTTCTTTAGCACTTTAAAATAGATTGTATAATATATTGAAGTTTTATGACTATGATATAGCTTTGTTTTGAAAAATTTCATAACTGCTGCTTTTTGTAGAGTGTGCGCAACTAATTTTTGTCTGGTTACACAAGAGGATGGAATCATTTATTTTGTTTTGACTTGTATCTCACTATTTAGATAAGCATTCTTATATTCAAAAACATGTACAAGACTGTTGCACTAGATTACAACACATAAGTGAATCACCAAACTGCTAAGTTATGTTTTCTTGTAAAAAATTCACTTTAAGTAGCCTTGTTTGGTTTATTTATGGTTTTTGGGACAAGAAACATAAGTCGTATGTATGGCGATTCACTCGTGTGTTGGCGAATTAGCATTTATATAAATTGCACAAATATGATTCACTCATGATTGATGGTTTTATTTTGTGAACTACTTCACGTCATAAAAATCGCACAAATATGAATCACTCTTTGTAATTCTGTGAACATATATAAAATTGTTAATAAGGTTTTGGTTTCTTTTATAGCTTGCTATTTGTGGATACGGCGTTGTGCAGTCTCTTTAAGCTGTCACTGGATGAATCGTCTAGGGATCCATTGAACCAGATATAAGAATTCCATGTGTGAACGATCAACTGTCGGGTTGTTTTCCTCTATAAACTGCAGCCAAGTAGGCTTTTTAAAGCAGATAGCACATCAAACCTCATTTTCGGAACGCAAAATGGGTTTTGAATGGACATGATGTTGCTCAATTGAATTTGTTTTTAGATAGTTTATTGGTGTTGTGTTTGTTGAAGTCATTTGGTTTCGGATAGTAGAATTTTGTTTTTGTTGCAGCCATTTGTATTGATATATTTAATGTATCCGTTTCGAGTGAATGAAAATTCTGTGAAGATATGTATTCTGATAAAAATCTGAAAAAAAAATTTGTTGAAAAATGCCTTAAAAAGATCGGCTCTTATGTATTAACTGATCTAATTATGACGTTAATAAGATCGGTTATCAACCGATCTATTTGTGTTCCCCTCATATAGATCACCCTTGTATAGAGCGATTCATAACCGATCTATATGAGGTGTTTCCACCGTTCTATTTAACCTTTTTTGTAGTAGTGAATGCTTTTTGCTGAAACCTGCTCCAAAATTGGCTTGGTTTCAAGATGTAGAATCTATGTTGGATCACCATTTAGCGGGGATATGGTTGTTATAAGGCTTCCTCCTCTGAATGAAATTGAATTGGATCTAGAGAGATCGTGTATTTGTTAGTCGTATTTTATTATGGGCTAAGGCCCAAGTATGTATTGCTTAGGGCTTTCATATTTTGTAATATATATAATGTACGGGATATTGATTTTAATGAGAGATACACATTCACCGAAACTTACATGGTATCAAGAGCACCGATCGTAAGAAACTTTAAACCCTAAAAAAATCCGCCTTGTCGATCGTTGGTTTCCATAAACCAGTCGACACATCTTTTCGTTCTTGTTTAATTATTTGTTTCGTTGCTATATATCGACTTTCCCTTAGTCGATCATTATTGTGGTGTTTATTGTTGCCACGGGTGTATGTTATTTGGTTACAATTTTTGCTTGCTACTATTTTCAGCTGCTATTTGGTTTCGTATTGCTTATTGTGGTATTCCTGTTGCCACGGTTATTATATTGTCATCTGTTAGCTGTTTTTGTTCGACCACAACAAACCCTAACCCTAATCCATCATCATGACAGTCACTAGTGCTTCACCTGTTCTCTTGCTATCGGATAAACTTATGACCATTACCAATCTCACAACCCTTGTTTCGGTAAAATTGGATATTGATGAGATGAACTATTCATCTTGGGTATACTTCTTCAAAAATCTTTGTAGAGGTCACGACCTCTTGAAACATATTTTTAGAGACTCAACTGATGAAGCCACTTCTAGTACCCCCCCCCCACACACACACACACACTGCGGAGTGGTAGAAGATAGACTCCAACATTCTCTTATGGATCTTCATGACCTTGTCTAAAACTCTTCAAGCACAGCTTGTTGTTGAAGATCCTCAAACGGCTAGGGAGGCTTGGGACCACCTTAAGAAGATTGTTCATGACAATAAGCGTACTAGGTCCATTGCATTGAAAGCGAAACTACGTTCGTTGAAACTTGGTGATTTAACCATTGATGCATATTTTCAAAAAATTGAATCCATTGATATTATGTTGACGAGTCTCGGTTTGCCCATTAGCAATGATGATATTGTTACTATTGCTCTTAAAGGGTTTCTTAATAAGTATGTGAATGCCTCCGAGATTATTGCTCACCGGGAACCTTTCTCGGATCTAAAGATGGCTCGCTCTATGCTTACTACTCAGGAGATGAGGTTGAAGTCAAGGGCTCAAGCTACATCTATTGACTCATCGTTCTCTTCTTCTATGGTTTTGTTGGCCAACTCGGGTAATAATTATGCACGCCGCTCTCCCAGTGCTTCTGGTAAAATTAATAAGCCATGTGTTAATTTTGCTAGAGGTTTTTATCGTTTTGGTGATAGTTGCCGATATAGGCATGAGGGTACAAATACCGGGGTTAATATCAATACTTCACTTTGGTCAACGAGTACTACTCACCATACTTCCTCTTTGCCCTCTTCGAACATGACCGTTGAACAAATGATAGCTTTGATACAAAGGCAACAAGCTCTTTTAAATCAATTCGGGGTATATTGGGACTAATAATGTTACTGTTAACAATCCTACAAAACAAACTACCAATTATGTTAGTACTGTTGGACTGGCCCAGCCTATTCTTGGTCTTCCCAGCCCATCGGGTTTTGTACAGCCTTTGTATAGCTTTAGTAACCAGCCGACCCAACAGGTTCATACTGTGGCTTCTCAAACTGGCTCAGATTCACAAAATGCCCATCTCATTTTTCTTATCAGGCGGCCCAGCAGTTAATGTCTGGTCATAATAGTACATCTCTGGGGCAGTCAAGTACATTGGTGGTGTAGTCGGGTTCGAATCCCGAGGGACATGAGACTTTATTGCCAAATGCGTTTAGTGCTATAACGCTTGAGGATCCTAACCTAGGTAATTGGAATATGGACACATGTGCGAGCTCTCACCTTAATGATTCTGTTTCTAGTCTTAGTAATATTTTTAATGTGTGTATTACTATTTATCCATATGTCTTGGTTCGTGATGGTTATTCAATACCCGTTACCAACTCTGACCATAGTATTTTTCCTACTCCTCAGCGACCTCTTTAATTTCGTTTTTCGTGTCCCAAAACTTCACAACAGAACGATAAGTCTGAAAGGATGATCCGAACCATAAACAACCTTATACGCACCCTACTTTTTCAAGTACATCTTTCATCTAATTTTAGGTTTAAGCACTTAACATGGATGTGGAAACTAGAAGGGGGCGGGGTTGAATAGTTTACAGGTTATTTTTACGTTTTAAAAGTTTGCTTTCAAAATACTTAAATTCGAGTAGTATGTTCAACCAATCAAGAAAGTAAATATCTAAACTAATGCTAAATAACAATCACAACAATATAAAGAGATGAGAGAAGGAATAATCAAACCAAGACACCAAGATTTATAGTGGTTCGGCTACAAAGCTCTTCTTCGCCCTACTTTACTCCCTAAGTATCCTACTCGAGATTCCACTATGTCAACAAGCTCCCTTCAGGCGGAGAAAACCGTTTACACGTCGCTTACGTTATTTTCTGACACTAAGCTAAATGTCGAGTCCTAATCTTAGCTAGAACCAATCTACCACTTCACAAACACTATACACTCACAAGATCTACACTATCGGATTTATACACAATACGAATCACACAATTACACTAGATAATTACAATAAAGATTTGATACTTAGAAGAAGAGATGAGAGATCACTAAATAACAATTTGTTTCTTGACGAATACGAATGTTCTTCTCTTGCACTTGATTGAGAGAAGAGATGAGAAGAAGAGATTAGATCACTTGAAACAAGATATAAGAATGTTAGTGATCAAGAGATTTTGAGAGAAAAAGAAGATTTTTAGAGAGAGAAAGTTATCTGAAAAATTTGTGCAAAGAGGTCTGATTTTCTACTTGGAATGGAGCAGTAATTATAGGCAGGAAAACCCAACGGTCACTAAGGGCGGTCCTGGAGGTCCTAAATATATCTGGGGGGCGTCGGACGTATAACGGGGCCGCCCAATAGACTACGCTAATGTTTTTGTCTTTTTGTGAGGAATGTTGTATATGTTATGGAACCTTCCATTTGGGGGGGGAGGATTTGAATTTCAAATTTAAATTTTAAATAAAACTTTTTTTTAATTAGAAAATATTTTGTATAATTATTTTTGTGAAATACTTTTGTAAAAATGTTATGGTTAAGAGAAAAATATTTTCTTGATCACTAATCATGCTTAATGATTTGTTTGTTCATACCTTAAGTGATTACTAATCTTAGAAATGGGATTTTACGATTAATAATTTGTAAACGTTTATTTTTATCGTAAACGTTTTTACATTTTGTTATTATCAAAACATTAAGAGGTCGAAAAATATAAATAACGTTTTTAGACATTATTTGTATTAACAATCTCCCATTTTTTGATGATGACAAAATATAAACTCATTTTGTATAAAATTAAAGGTTTCAAATTATTAATGAGTTTTCATTCCATTTCTCCCTTTTTTGTCGAATTCAAAAAGAATGATCGTCGAATTGTTGTAGAGAAAAAGAAGTCGACGATACCAAGACTCCCCCTTGATGTATGCTCCCCCTCGTTTAGGGCACCAAGGGATCGATCTTACGAAAATTGTTTGCTACAAAACAAAGTTAGAGGTACAAGTGCAAGACAATATATTCTCAACTAGTAGCACTCATAGCAATTCATGAAAGTTAAATCATAAAGTGGCTTTATTCATTACTTAATAAGCTCAAACAAGAAGCATACTACATGCAAGCAAAATAGAGCTAAGACTTAACAACTAGACATTCATTCATACATTACACCACAATCTAAACATACTATATAAGGTAGATAAAGTTAATCATGACATAATTCCTAGATGATCCTTGATTCATAGGAAATGACTTTGAGCAAAAGGGTTAGGGTGACCAATTATGAGGTGATATGACCTAGTTTTCAAGGGTGAGGTGGAGAGAGTGAATTCATGATGGAGGTGATAAGATACTCAATGTGAGCAAACGTTAGGTTTATCTCATCCCTAAGAGAAAAGATAAGATTGCGGTTGTGAAAGCAACAAAGACAAGTTGACCCATGATAGTCATGATAGTTGAAGTAAATAGGATGACCCATGAGAGGTGGTTGAGGTGGTGGTTGTGGTGAAAGTGGTGATAGAGTATCAAGAATGTAATCAAGAGGAGTGATTGGTGACAAACAAAGTGTGATATCTAAAGAATGATGACTTTGAAGTGGTTGAGTGTTTGAAGGTCTAGGAGGAACATCTGAGATGTTGTCAAGTAAAGGGTTCAAAGGTTGAGGAGAAGTTGGTTCATTTGAGGATGGTGGTGAAATTTTATGTTTTGATTGAAAAGTAGAAGATGTGTTCTCTTGGCTTGATGAGGTTTGATTGGTGGATGGAGTTTTTGATGGTGCATTTGGAGGAGTTGGAGATGAAGAAGTTATTGTTGGAGAAGGTGTGGTGGTGACATCTTAATCACTAAAAATGTTGACAAATAGTTATCTAGGATGGATTATGGTTAGTTTGATTTTCTTGGAAGGGTTAGAAGAAGAAGCTTGAGTGGTTTTCACGGTAGGATGGTTTGAAGAAGATGAAGATGATAAGAAGAGTGGGAAGGATGGCTTATTTAATCAGGAAGCATAGGATTAAAGTGGTAAAGCATGAGGATTAAGAGGATAGATTCCAAAAGTAGTTTAGCAAAATGCAGGAAGTTTAGCTGGGCCTAGAGAAGAGAATAGTCAACTGCACAGAAAATTAGGTAGTCACAGTAAAATTTCTGTGACTCTGATGGCGGTCCCATAATTACATGACGGTCCCAGATATATTAGAGGGCCGCCCAATATTTATAGGGGCCATTTCTGGAGGATCAAAAATTTTCTAGTTTTTCAAATTTGGTAAAATCTGTCCAGAAAAGGTTTCCTAAAGACGCCCTTTTGCAGTCAATCCTATTTTACCAGGGATCATCTAATATCTAACAATTATATTCACAAGATTGACTATTCTAAATTCTATTAAGGAGACACATATAGGTATATGAATTAAGAGCTAATCAAGCATGATATAAGTAACCATATTGTATCAAGGTGCATGCAAACAAGGGTTTAGGATGATAAAAATGAAATGATCATCTAAGTCAAGTTATATGGCCCGTACTACATTCTAATTTAGTACTAAATAGAATAGGTTTAAGTATTGACCTTAATCCACCTCGATGCTCATCTCGAATCTGAACTTGACGGTTGATGATTTCAGTTTGGCGGGTATAAAATGGTTCCATGTGAGGGTCAATGTTAGGTGGATTTTGAAAGACTTGAGAAACGTCGTTTGTTAGAGAGTTAACAAAGAGAATGGGAGAAGGAATGCTTGCACGCGAGGTCTCTTCACCATTCCCATCATCATCATCGTTAAGATGAGAGGTGGATGGTTGATCGAAGGCGGAGGAAGAAGAAATGGAGTGACGACCTCTTCTCGTGCCATGATCCATTCTAGTCTTTCGCTCTTGATGAGCGGTAAGAGGATTCATGACACGGTCGTACAAGACATATGGATTTTGAAAGACTTGAGAAACTCATAACGAATTTAAACAAACGGGTTAACAACATACCATATGGTAGAATTAACCTAGCTTGTTTAGTGACCCACTCCATTCGTTTTATCCCGAAGTGAAGCACCAACTCGTTTTCCATTTATTTGAAACAAAATGATCCAAAGATCACTTACAAGAATTAGTTCAAACGTTTGATAGAATTCGTATATGAATTTTGGATACAAGTTTCCTTTTAAATAAAGGAAGGTTTGAAATCCGGTTTTGTTTAGGTTCTTTTCTAAGATACCTTTGGAATCAAATGTTTTGTCAACTACTCTTCCTTTATGAATAGGTCGACAAGGTATTTTTAGATATGGTAATTTTTGAGGAGACCTGGTGTGATTAGAAAGGTATGATTTATTTGGAGTTAAGGAAATGTGAGTTTTTGAGCATTTGTGTTTATCTTGAGACATTTTCTTTCACCTATCATCAATAAGATTATTTTAGTATGTATCATTCATAATTTTCAACATCCTTTTATGGACATTGTTTCTAGTGTGTGCCTAAATGTGACAAATATGGAGTAACGATTAACTCGACCTAAAATTAAAATCTTAAGAGTTAACCCAAACGCTCCTTAATTTGATTTTGCTCATCCAAACATGTCGAAAAATACATATGAATTATGTATCTCGACCTTTGTTCATGAGATCATTATGCATGTGTTTAAAAACGTTTTTAAGTTGTATTAACAATGCATAACAACAATTTTATTATGTTCCTAACGTGAGTGATTTGAAAATAAAATTGGAGTTTTGGTTCGAAATCAATTTTTCGACAAACTCACTAGTGTATGTAAATCCTATGTCTAAGGGAAGCATATTAGTTATACATTGTATCCTAGTAGTCCTAATTGTACAAAATTGAAGGAAAAATGAAAAATCCCTAATTTTAATTTTTTGTGTTCATCATGAACCCTAGACTCAAATTGAAAGAAAATAAATGAAATGACTTCCAATTGATGATGTTGATGATGTTAGGAATGAATGTATGTGTTGATTTTATCTTCAATTCAAGTTTTAATGGTTGATTTTGAGTTTTTTGGTTGTTTTGGTCGTGTTCGTCGCTGCAGCAGGGAGAGGGGGTGTTTGTTTTTTAGTTTTGAATTTTTTTGACTAAGTGTTAAAGATATGTGTCTGCTGTTGGCGGTCCCATATCGATCAAGAGGCCGCCTGAAATGGGTTGGGGGCCGCCCGTATTATGGAATTTTTGGACTTTTAAATTTTGACACGAATTTACTAGGTAGAGTGACTAATTAATTTGCATTTCGCGAATTAAAAATATCTAACTAGCTTTGGATGAAGTAGTTAAATTGTCATGACGCGAAATGGAACGCGGGCTAGAATTGAGACAGAAGAAAGAGAAGCGGACCAATACGATTTATGAAATGTGTTCCGTCATTCCTAAACCAAGACGTAGATAGTTAAACGATTCACGTTTAAGGGGTTTCATAAGAATGTCGGTGATGTTGTCGACGGACGGTACTTTTTCGATTGAGATATGTCCTTTCTGGACATTATCATGGAGAAAGTGGTGACGAATTTCGATATGTTTGGTTTGAGAATGTTGCACTGGGTTTTTGCTAAGGTCAATCGCGCCTATATTGTCGCAGATGATCAGGACATCATCGAGTGGAACATCGTAGCCGATAAGAGCTTGTTTCATCCATAGTGCTTGTTGACATGCTGTAAAATATCTTAACACATATAGTATGGAATTTGTTTAGAGTTTTAGAGAGAGAAAGAGGTGGTTGGATGAACACTTAGAGAGAGAAACAAAGAAGAGAATATTAGATTAAGTGTATGTAAAAAATGAACAACCAACACCCTTTCCATGTGTGGAGAGGGTATTTATACATCAAGCCTGTAACCGGCCATGGGCTTAAGTTATGGGCTTTCCCTGTGTTTTCGGCCCGGTTAGCTTACTAACATTACATATGATTAATCTACGAGCTACGACTAACTATATTGGAAGTGACCGATACTTTTTGTATTCCTAACAATCTCCCCTTAAGGGAGGTCACTCCATGTGACACCCCGTAAGAATTTAGATTCCTCTTTTCGTTAAGTAAAAGTTATGTACTGCAGGTTTTTGAATTTCACCGTTGTAAATTGATGTAGTGATCATTGACTTTAGGCTTTGACTTGTATCTTTGACTTGACATGAATGTGATTTAGAACTTCTTTGAGATCATCAACCAAGCACAATCTCTTCACATCATCTTGTGATCTCTTTCCTTCATGTGATCTTATGACTTCTAGACCAACATGCTCATACTGTTCTTGATGTTGAAAGCGCGTGTAACCATCTTTCTTGATATTCTTTAACTTTAACACTTCGTCACTAATGGAGGACGTGTGGTATCAACTTAATACTTCGTCGCTTCAAGAAAGACGTATGGTATCAGAGTAGCGGAAGTCTTAAAACATGTACTTGAGCTTTCATGATGTCTTTATATCTGTCGGTCGAGTATGAGCATGTGGTATTAGCTTCGGCTTGTCATCAGGAAACTGCTACCACCGTCAGGAAACCTGCATGAATGGGTTAGTGATAAACAACATATATGGACGAAAGTAGCTTTGTCACTTCATCGAATACGGTTGTAACAACCATGGTTCCGTGTTATTCAGTATAAATACTACCTGTGATCAGGTAGAATTCTAAAGAATCTCCTTGACAGGGTTTTGCAGCTGCGCTAGCCGTTCTCATTACCGGAGTGTCTCAAAGCAAACAACACGATAAGAGTGAACCGGTAAGTTACTATCTTCCTGATTAAGCTGTCATTTCGTGTCCAGCTTTCCTATGTCCAGATACCCTTGTGAGGCTTCCCATGGACATAAGATTGAAAATCGATTTAGAAAATCAGTCGGTGTGTCAAGTTGCAAACGGTTTTTATGACACACCAACAGTTTTATCCTTTTCAAAATTCATCAATTCATAAGCTAGACCGAATCGATATCCAGTATCACAAGCTCGATCCGTATAGGATCTCACATGTCACCTACCAAGAGCTTGTTTGATGTTGGCTCAAGCAGGATTTCCATCTTCACTGTGAATACTTAAGTATCACTCGGATGTTCTGGCAAAATCATAAGGATAATGCGTCAGACTCTTAATATATATTTCTTGTTTTTCACATTGTGTGAATTAGCAAGCATAATTTTGACAAGTGTCCTAATGAGATTTATGGATGATCTCTTTTGGCTCTAGACTCAATAGTGCACTTTGGTTTTAGTGATCGGAGGCTAGAGCAGACTGCCACCTTTTCAATACCAACTACCTCGGAGTGAGAGAGTTGATAGAAATGCGTGTAATCTCCGTGAGATATGAAACTGAAATCTTTTAAGAGATTCTGAGTGGCTAGGGATGGTTGTGCATTGCATCACTGGGTCCATGATGTCAATCTTCAATGTTAGCAATCATCTTTGTGATTTTAGACAGCAGATGTATTGACCCGGTTTCTGCCTAAGTGTAAGGAGGGCTTCTTTCTTTTCACCTTTTATCTTAACTATTCCTTTTAATTCTTAAACCCCTTCAGCGCTTACCGAGACTTCATAACTAGTACCTTGTTGGGTTTGTTCTAATACTAGCTCCATCTCAGTCGGCGCTTTTCCCGTAATCTCACTTTACTCTTTTTTTCATACCTAAGGACTTCTACACTATCTAGTGGAATATCCCTGAGTAGATCCCTTCGGTTCTGGCTAGATCATGGGAATGGATACCTAAACTTAACCACCTTATAACTCCAATACAGTAATATAAATGGTCGGTCTTTGGTACTTCCACATTTCAGCCATCACTTAACCATTTGCTCCCCCTTCATATGTGCATCGATTAATCGAAAGAGTTTAGCACATATGTGGGAAAACGTACACTTGAGATCATAAAAATCACATTATTAGCCATATATTTTAATCACATTTTCTCCCTTTATCAAAAATTTCAAATCTCTTGATATTTTAGATATCAATTGATTAAAATATTCATGGTTTCGGGGAAAAAATGTTCAATTATTAATAAGCCGATAATTGGAACATCTTAATGCTCCCCCTCAAATTATGAGGGAATTATATGGTGTTTGAGTATGATAATTTGAAAAATTTTGAATTTACTAACATATTCTTGAAAATTCATACTCAAACACTATATATGCCTACTTTTAAGTCTACACTACATATATACATATTCACAAGTTTATAAAATATACGAAATGACCTTATGATGACGAACACAATATGACAAAGTCATATTGTTCGTTGAAGTAACCGGAGGTCAGTTCCGTAGTGCATTCCACCAACAAACTTTTTAAGACTCCTCATCGACCTTCTTTCTTTCAACTTCTTGTCAATCGCCTTGATCATGATATTAGCTCTTTTCTTCTCCAACGTACTCCATCTTCTCTTTGGCAGGTACTCCATTCGAATACTCTTTGTTATGTCATCTAGCGAAGTTTGAAGCCCAGTTAATGTCCTATCACTGAACTTGTAAAGTTCATCTAATTGCATCAACCTGTTTCTCCCATTGTTGTCGACATAAATGAATCCTTGAGGGTCTTGATATGGAGTGTATGGGTCCCTTTTCCTGATTCCGGATTCGGTGGTTTCTGTCTTGGTGGTATTGATCTTCTTCTGGTAACTTTCGACTCCGAGTTGAAGATCTTCGACTCGCTTCTGAATAACCAAGCTTCTGGTGAACATTCTTAATGCTATTGCGAAGTCTGAAACGTCATCGCCCGAGAGATTTATAAGCCGATTCTGAACAACAAAGAGAAGCATGTCTTCGATGTCATTGATACGAAGACGTGGAAAGTCGCCTTCCTTGAATCTATAAAGGTCGTTGTCAGCTCTTCTTACAACAATATCTTTCAGATACCCATACCCATGTTTCCTTATTACCTCGACTTGAGTTACCGCCAGAATACGTTTCATGGAATATACATAATGTCTTGATTGCAGGCCTCGTGCATACCCATAGAAGGACTTACGTTGTTCTCTCCAATGTGAGATTCCCCATAATGCATGTTTATCATAGGCAACTTTAACAGGAACCTATATGTTATCCCATGTATTTAATCCATTACACAACAATATTCTTTACCAAAATGCTAGAAAATAAGATGGAATCTTAGAGAGAGAAAGTAGAGAGAGAAACAAGAAAAGAAAGTTAGATTAGAAAAAAATGGGAAGTTACAAGTGATGGGAAAATGCAACCAACACCCTTCACCAAGTGTGGTGAAGGGATATTTATACCATGC
>BQNB010078164.1:0-25108 GCA_026074375.1 Tanacetum coccineum
AGTTAAAAAATGGCGCCAAGGGTTTTATTACTGTTCATCATCGTCCTAAACTTGCCCTCTCCTCATATCAAAGGGCTTCTCAAAATTAAAGGGCAGAAAGGACAATCTAAGGGGTCAAGTGTAAGATGGCAGGGTCAAATTAGTCATCTCAAGCTTCTTATTGGCTCACCCAAGCTAGGAGGACACGTGGAAGAGAGGAAGCACAAGAGAAGTAGGAATTTGCACTTAAATTACTCAGAGAACAAACACAAACGTCACATCAATGGATTGCCAGCTTGGCAATCCGTGTGAGTTCATTTATGATCTAACGGTAGAAATATAGCATCCAATGATTAGTAAATGATCAAGGGTCAAGGTTTGGAGGAGCGTCTAACCGTTTTTGAGCCTAGAAGCTTCAGTGGTTGCTATAAATAGCCACACTCTCACACACACAAGGCACCTTAGTCTAGCTTTTATTTTTTCTTAAAATGTAATTTTAGCTTTTAGTTTTAATAGTGTAATCTTCAAACTTATTGTAATTTCGTTTTCTAAGCATTGTAATCCAATTTTTAGTCATTAATAGAAGTTTCATTTAGATTTCATAACACTGTTTTCACTCATAAGCTCTTATTTCTTTTCAAATGTTAAGCTATTGTCTCATAAGCTCACTTAAGCTAATTTCAGCTCTCACTAGTCTCTAAGCTAGTGATTGAGCTCAATTAGTCTATTAATCTACTCAAATAATTAAAATCAGCTAATTATCTTGTTATTGGACTTATTAAGCTTATGGAAGGGGAGCTAGATTTGGAAGGGCTCCCAAGGACTTAACTGGCTTATCTAGGATAAGCCAGAGCTGTAGATAAGCTCTAAGAGTTTAAAAGCTTCTGTTTAGCTGAAGCATTTTGTAAGTTCTCCTTTTATTCCCTAGTCATTTAAATTCTAGCTTAATTTGTGCTTATCTGCTTATTAGCTTTGCTTTGTCTGCTTATTAGTTACTTATTTGAGCTTATTTGTAATTCATTTTGCTTATTAATCATGTTTTACTATCTGTTTTTAGCTAGTATAGTTTAGAGCTTAGTTTTTCATAGTTTGCCTTTAAAAATCATAAAAACCAAAAAAATTAGTTAGCAATAGTGTAGACCTTTGATTTCAGCTTTAGTAATTGTTGATTTATGACTGTTAGGGTAGTTTTAAGCTAGTGAATATCTGGTAGTAAAGTTCTAATAAGTAGGACTTGATTTCATAAGCTTTTTGAAAACTATCATTAGTTAAAGGAGTGTTTGGAATAAGCTTGTTTGACCTCAAATAGTCAAAATATTTTGGTAAATTCTCTTTTGACAGTTTGATAATCATGTTTGAATAAGTTTTGAGCAAATTTGAGGTATTAGTTTAAGTTTATAATCATTTTAAGGCTTATAGTTCTTACCTGTGCACCAGGGGAACCTTGTTCTTTTTCTTTGCTAGTCAAAATTAGCTCCAAGTTCTTTAAGGATTGTTTTGAGCTTGCATTGTCTTCTAAAACTCTTATTGAGTATGCCTATTGCAAAGGGAAATTACCTTAGTTGCCTGCATTTTTGTTAAGTGATTTTGCAAATTGCATCAGCAGTAGTAACATCAGTTACTACTGCTGAATTTTCTAGCTTCATTTAGGACAGTAAATGTAGAATTTAGGATCTCAAATTCAATAAGCTAATAGATTAGATATAGTTTAAGTTAGATAAAAGCTTGTCTTTTCATTTTTAGCTTAAATTCTTAGGTTAATTTAGCTTTTAATTTCATAAAAATCTCAAAAAGACCAAAAACAGTAGTAATAGAATTTAGCTTTTTAATTTTAAAATTTTTAGTTGAAGTATTTGATTTTCTTGTTTGAATTTATAGCTTATAGTTAGGTTAATTAGTTCTTATAAGCTCAACCTCTGTCTTGGCTTATTGAGTTTTTTTTAGCTTAGCTTGATTTTGAGCTTTTTGAGTTTTATTCCTGAGTATGCTGTTTTCAATCCTAGATTTAGGAGTCTTGTAGTGTTTTTAGCTTAAGTAGCTTTTTAGATTCAGCTTCTGCATTTCATAGGGATTCTAGAACAGTTTTTGGTTTTGAAAATGAGCTTAATATAAGCTGTGTGCAAGTCTTTTAGTTAAAATAAGCTTGTAAGTGCTCAAAAGCTCACTTTCTGAGGTCAGATCTTAAAAAGCTCTTTGAGAGCTTATTTTTGAGTTTCAGTTAGAGTTGCTTTTATTAAAGTTGCTTAAAAATGTTTGCTTAATAGGTTTTAGCTTTTAGTTTGCAAAAATAAAAAAAAGTGCAAAAAGGGGTGTATACCAACCTTGAACCCGTGACCTCTAACTCAAATGCCCAATGCCTTAACCAATTGCTTCAATAGCTCATCCGTTTATACTTTCCCCCATTTAATTATTAACCACACTTTGGGCTTAAGCCCATTTAAATAAGCCGTAACCTAATAAGCTGTTTTTAGAGCTTATTTGATAAGCAGTGTTAGTTTTCTTATTTTTTAAGTGAACTTTGTTACTTTTTAGACTTTCCCTGAATTTTTGATATTTTTTCATCGAGTAGATTATTTTTAATCATTTTTCTTAGGATTTAATTTTCGAAAAATCTTAAAAAATAGAAAAAAGTTTCAGAAAAATACAAAAAAATAGTTTTTAGCATTAGATTAAATACTTTTAGGTTTACATTCAGAAAAATCATTTTCAACACTTTTAGATTTTAATTTTCATTTTTGAGCTTTTAATTTTAATTTTAAAAATAGGATTTTAATTTTAAAAATAGTTAAAAATAGTTTTCTGAGTTTTTATGTTATTTTAGACTTTTCTAAGTTTAAAAATCATTTTTCTTAATTTTTAGGACTTTATTTGCTATTTTTTTTGGATTTAATTAGATTAAAATAGTTTTTAATTCATAATAAATTCAAAAATTATCAAAAAAATATTTTTCTTTTTCCTAAAATTTTCTTTTGTCTTATTTTAGGTTTAGAAATTTAGTTTGCATTTTTAAGGGTTAATTTGCTCATATTTTCTTATTTGTCGCGTTTTAATTGATCCCGTTAATTGTGTTAAGTGTTTAATTGCTTTTGTGAGCTTATTTTATTTGTTGCCATTGTTTAGTAGTCATAGATAACCAAATCAATATTTGCTCTTATTAAAATCATAATCCAAACTAAAGCGTGGTTTTAATTTCACAAGTCGTTGGAGGAAACGACCCGGGAAAGCACTACAAGATTATTAAGGGGTTGAACTAGAAGTGATACAAGCAAGATTGAAGCAAGAAAAAGCTAGGGTTTGCTTGGTTTTGGTGTAATTGTCCATGGCAAGAGAACACAATCCACATAGGATTCGTGTTTGATCATCTAATTCTCCCTTCATTGTGATTGTGAGTAAAATTTTCTAAAACCCTTCTTGTGTTAAATAAATTTTTCATGAATGCATGTGTTTGATTTTCGAGTTTTTAGAACATGCATATTCTTGTTAGGTTTGATCTTGTATTAATCTTGAATATGGAGGATATCTATTAGTAGTTATGTTGTATTGATGTATTTTGGCCTTGTGATGGATTAATTAAGGATTTGGAAGTGTTTTGGATTGAATTGGAACTGTAAACTAGGGACTGTTTTAGGTCAGTAGCAAAACGTAGGTTTTTCTCAAACAATTTGGCTTAGGGACTGTGAATAAAATACATGGTTGGATAAATATAAGTCTTAGGCTCATGTGGTGAATTGGATGATTTTGTATCGATTCTGGATGAAGGAGTTATGACCTTTTTACGGAAGAAGGTCAAATCTGGAGCTGCTGTTAGGAAACGTGTTTTGCTCTAGGTTCTTTTACAATAAAATTAGGTTTTAAAACATGGTTAGACACTATACATCTTATGCTAACACCTCCAAGTGGAATTAATTTAATAGCTATTATAGAATGGGATTTATGGCCGAAACCGTAAATGATAGAAATTCAGTTAACTTTCTATTTTGAGTTATGGTTAGTAAAAACCCATTTCCTGTGGATTGGTAAATGGTTTGATTGATTGGTTTAACATTATGGAAACTAGACTCAAGGGCCTTTCTAAGGGTGAAAACCTCATGTTTATAGCCTTTACGGATTAGGAGATATGGATCCATGAAATTAAGTCAAATCAGAATGTATAGATACACATAAGTGAAACAATAATTAATACATGAAACTTAGTAGATGTTTATTTACCTATAAGACCATATTAGAAGTCATATTTTGGCATATAAATACCTTGGTTAAGTCATTGTGCAAGGACACGCATATCTTAGAAATATATTTCGCGATCATGTATATTATTACTACATATCTATTTTCTTTTCATATAATACTAAGTTGCGTCTTGTCTTTTAGGTCGCGGCTAAATTGAAATTGTTGGTGCTACTTCTCATTAGTTTATTTCTCGCTCGATCATCTATAATCTACGGTGAGTTCATAGCCTCGCTTTTCAAATATTTTTCTTAAATCTCGTGAGGGAGATACATGCTAGTTTTCTAAAATAAACACAAGTAGTTTTATTGTATGCTTGGACCCGATTATATGTGGTATGTTGCTTGAGTAGCTTTACGTCAAAGGACCCCAATCGTGAGCCGTCAACTACCTATGATGGGTAGCCGCTTGCATAGTAAATAGCGCTATGGGTTAAGCAGCCCGGTTTGGTTTTTAGGCTTTGGATCCGATTATGAGCAGTCCCAATGTACGAACCTATTATGTCGAGATTTTTAGTAGGTATATGACATAATACCTAACCTTGGGGGCAAATGATGAATATTATTGGTATATGATTATGAGTATCTTAATTATACGAAATGGGATCAGTGGCACGAGCTCAATGCAACTGTTGGTTAATAGCTTGTCTGGCTCACAAGTCTATATGATGCTTATGAATATTATAATGCTTGTGTTCAACTTTTTATCACTTATAAAACCTATGAATTCACTCAACCTCGTGTTGACTTTTTAGCATGTCTATCTCAGGTAATTGAAGTCCGGAGGCTTGGAGGAAATGAAGAGGAGGATTTGCGCTAAACTTTTGTTCATCATTTTAAAATCCATTCCTTAAATGAAAACTTGTTTAAGTTTGTTTATGTAAAACTTGTATGACATCATGGTAACGGTACTTTAGGACTACGCTTTTGAACTTTGAAACAATGGAATAGAATGTTTGCTTGCTTTTAAAACGTCTCTTTGAGTCGTTCTTTATATCTTGTGACTATTGTACTTTTACTTAACACCCAAATAGTTGGTTCCGCTGCGAGTAAATTTGGGGGTGTTAAATATTGGTATCAAGAGCCATAAGTTATAGAGAACTAAGTCATTTTTCAAAAACCTAAACTATAACTTTATTTTTCTAATTTTTGCGCGCAAAATACTTCTCGTGGTTCCCGCTCAAGTCATCCTAAGTGATTACCATTTTAGTATTCTTTCATTATGAATACATTATTGTTTATTATTTATTAAATAAATACTATAATTTATATCGAGATATACTCCGATAATTAAACTTTATATCAAAGTTTTCATATTTATTTACATATCTAAATAAATCATTATTAAATTATTTACATATTTAAATAAACTAATATTAATCTATCATATTCATTATAATGTATTGCGTTCATTCGTATGTTGCATAAATTTTAAATATGTAGTGACCTTATACACTTATTTTCACACCGTGTCCGTGCACGTATGCTTCCTGACTTCTTCTGCTCACTTTTCTGAGTGTTATTTTTATCTAATATAGATATGTAATGACCGATTACATATACTCGTTCAATTTGAACCGACTATTACCCGAATTACTTTTATCGGTTGTGCGAACTTTCGCGGTACCACTATTTGGGATTTAGTACATGTTTTAATCGATGAGAATTTTTTGAGTATTGTTTTATTACCCATATGTGTTACTTTCATTGTTTAGCTCCTTTAAGTTATCCATATAGATATCCAATTTGCTTTTTGACCATTTGTGCTTATTCACGAGAAACGTCTTGGGAAATAGTCCAATGACCATTGTGTAACTCAATGTGTCCTCGAAAAAGACTAGTGGCCATCGTGTAAGTCGCAACATCTTGAATGAAATTTTGAAATCATATCAAATTATATTGTGGATTTTCACAAACTTTTCGTTGACCCTTTTATGTTACTGTTTTACACGACATTTGACCATTGTTCTAATTTGTTTATTTCATTGGCCATTCTACTTCCGACTCTAAATTGTAAGATTCGTTTATACCCCGAAAATGCCATAGTCATCTTATACTAATCGTCTAGAACGTGGCGGTTGATTGGAATACGATTTTACATGTATAAATTTTTAGCATTCTTTTTCATAAAAACCTCCTCGTTTCAGAAGCGCGACTCATTAATGTTTCGTTCTTTTTCCCCGGTACATATTGTGATTTTGAAGAATCGTACCGCCAAGGAGACTTTCATATCTTGCATATTGGATTCTATGTCAAGGACGTCACACACCGTTTTACTTTCTATTCGTGTTGTTGGTATTCTTGAAGCATTTTTTTATGCTATTTTTATTTGCCCATTAGTATAGCTTAGTTTTCGTTGTTTTGGAATCCATAAGACATGTGTGTATATAAGTTGTGATCACTTGCAAAGTGTTGATATAATATCTTAGATAATGGGGAATAGGATTGGCGTAGTATTTGATAATTTTGAAGAATTTGGTTGAAATTTTGTGGTATGTCGAAAAATATATTTTATGAAGAAAATTAGAATGTGGTTTAAGGATGTTGTAAAAATCTTTTTATAAAAGTTAGGCTTAAAAATATGTTAGTACTTGTTGAGACGGTCGTTTTGATATAAAATTCGACCCGTAACTCCTAAAAATGAAGTTCTTACGACCGTTTGAAGTTTAGAAAAATTTAAGTAAAAACTCAGCTTTTTGGGATAAATTAGTTGCTGGCAGATTTTCATCGGGGCATTTTCGGCACTTTCGGGTCCGTTTCGGCCTTCGGCCGAAACATGAAAGTTGTTCGGAAGGCTGTTTTACTTTTTCGCGAGGAAATTCGAGTCTAAAAATGAGTAATAACGGGTCTAAAAGTCGACAATCTTGGTTGAACAAAATTAAATCAAGGAGCATTTGGATTATTTCTTAGGTTTTGCATGTCTTAGTGTCAAAATAATCGCTACTCCACATTTGTCGCATTTAGGCACACACTAGTACTTGCACATAAGTTTAGTTCATTCTTAACTTAGCCCTCTTGACAAGAAAAATTCTTTGTGCATCATATCTTGTTACTATTTTATATATGTTCTTCATTTTTTTTGGTTCTCAATTCATATATGAGTATATGCTAAAATTATGTGAAATAGTTTTGTCCTACATCTTGTCATATATATATATATATATATATATATATATATATATATATATATATATATATATATATATATATATATATATATATATATATAGAATGTTGAATGCTTAAATGCTATGTGCTAAAAACCTTAATTGCCATAAAAGGATGGACTTGCTGCAAACTAACCACCAAAACAGAAACCCTCACACAAAATTTTGAGAAAAATCGAATTTTAGGAAATCTGGGAAATCCCAGTAGGCGGCCCCCTTAATTCATAAAGGGCGGCCCCCTTAATTTTAAGGGGACCGGCCTAGGCAAACATGGGGAAAACAGTATTTTTCTTTTCTTTTTAACCAAACACCCTCTAGACTTAGCTACTGTTTCCCTAAATTCACAAACATTTCTTGGATTTAATCCTTTGAATGTTCATTTGTCCTAATTTAAACCTTTCCTCCACTATAAATACATCCTCATTCATCATCATCACAATCATCCCCCAATGAACACTCCTAACCATACCCACATCCCAAAACCATCAAGGGTTTTCCAAATGAGCTGTGAAACCCATTTGAAGGAAGAAACAAACCCTTGCAAACATCAATGTGCTTAATACAATTCCCAATACTAAAACCACTCCACTGCTCATCATGATAACATCTCAAGAAAACATTCCATCCATTCAAGCATTACCAAATCCTTACATTGAGAACACTCCCACATCGCCACAAGTTGTCTCACATCCTCCACTTCCCATCTCACCCATCAACTCACATATTGCTCACACTCAAGCTCCACCTCAAAGTAACAACCAAACTCAACACACACCACCTCTATCTCCAAGTAGAGAAAGCCTAGTTAATGACATTAATCAACTACAAGACCTATCTAACCTCTTAGCTATGCATCTCACTCAACAACAAAACAAAATTCCCTCATCACCTTACTCTCCAAACTTACCACACACCCTCAACATCAACCAAGTTGAAACCCATGTTAGGTATTGCCCTTGTTGTATCTTCACCCAAAAACAATTCCTTACTTTAAGTGAGGATATCAATTGTATTGAATTCCTCCTCACTCGACCTCATCCACCACCTAGAGTTCAAAGAGATTACCCTTTCATAACCGCCTCCTCTCCAAACTCTCCAACTAACTAATCTCGTAATATGCCTTCAAATAATCGTCAAATCCTTTTGTATCGCAAGCAAGTCAAAATCCTTCTATGGCTATTTAGGATTTTTTTTATGTATTAATATGCTTCTAAAGCATATTTGTTTTTCTATTTATGCATGCTTGTGTGTTATTCACACAAATTGTATTAAATGAATGAAGTATTTTTTTTTCTTTGATGTTTGCTTGCACTTGTCATATTTTTCCTTCCTTCTTGTTATATGTTAGAAATATTTGTATTGTTATAACTAGTTTTTGTAGCCAAGAAACCATAGCTCGATTCCTTGGTGCCCTCGAACGAGGGGGAGCACACATCAAGGGGGAGCATTTGTTCTGTCGATTTTACTAGCAATTCTCGACGATGCCTTTTTGATTCTACAAAAAAGGGGAGAAATGACATGAAACTCACTAAATACTTGTTTAAAAATAATTTTACATTTAATGAGTTTAAATTTTGTAATCATCAAAAAGGGGGAGATTGTTGATAAAATATAATGCCTAAAAACATTACTTGTAACGACCCACTCCGGAAAGGAGGCCGAAACATCATGATCATGGTGTCATATCAAAGCATAATAAAGGCATAAAGTCATAAATGATAACATAGGACAAGGTGGAAAGCCGGAATCAAACATCGGCTCCCAATTATGAGATCAACATGAATAACGTAAAAGAAGTCTAAAGGCGAACATGTGTCCAAGATAGTATAGCACATCAAAATGTCTGCGTATAAAGAAGGAAGCTAAATTGGTCATTCCTAAGACACACTCTCTCATTGCCCAGTCTCCCTCTAGATACCTGCCCTGTTATAAGAAAGGAAAGGAATTCGGTGTGCCATCAACGCTCAGTGAACGGATATAAAACAATGTAAGCATAAGTATGAATCCTGGATGTTAAGTATTAAAGCAGCGGAAGATCATAAGTTGTCATGAGGAAACTAGAGAATACGTCATTGAAGACTAGGAAATAAACAAGTAAAGCATGGTAATACGAAGTAAAGATGGGTCAAGAATATCAAGGTTAGTATAATCATAAATATAAGGAATGCCACGAGCTAATATATATCATACATGTCACTAATAAAATGTCGTGATTACATGGCATATATTAGAGGGCTGCCTCAACATGTAATAGAGGGGTGACCTCTTATAATAATATGGGTGGAGGATCAGCTCCAATGTGATGGATTAGAGCACACACCAACCAATCACCATGAACGTGTAAACATGTAAACTAGGATGCACCCATACGCCCCTGAATAAATAATGGCCAAAACATGAAATATAAATCTCAGTAACATGATAAGGGAGCGCGTGAAATCACCTCAACGGAAAGAGTCGTGACACAGGTGCCTCATGTGTCACGGTCATGGTACCTCCATGACTAGGTGGTAAGTCATGTAAATCATGGTCATGCGTATATATAGCTCGGGCAATAGAATAAGTCATGAAATCAAACATGTAAAGGATCATGGCAAAAGACATAAAATGGGGAAGCATAGCAGTTCTGGGGATGAATCATGAAAAGAAAGAATGTCCTTACTGAAAGGACGGAATATCCGTACCTTATGTCCAGCAGTAACGGAAAGAGATGGATAAGAAGATGGAAGCTACTCCTGCTTAATGTGATCTACATGTTAAAGGACATATATAAGTTACTTGTTCATGATTAAGGTTACTTTCCATTTTTTTGTAACTTTCTATTTTTAGTAACTTTCTATTTTTAGTAACTTTCTATAATTAGCATGATTCCTTGATTAGTACGTTCCATGATTAGTATGTTTCATGATTAGTATTCTTGTTATATTGGGTACTTTCCAAAAATAGCAGCTTCTAATTATAGTAAGTTTCCAAAAATAGACTTTCCTTAATTAACTTTCCATAATTGATAACCTCCTGATTTAATAAGTTTCCATAATTACACTTCCCAAAAATAGACTTTCTAAAAATAGCAGGTTTCTATATATAGTAAGTTTCCATAAATAGCAGGTTTCTATAAATAGCAGGTTTCTATAAATAGCAGGTTTCTATAAATAGCAGGTTTCTATAATTAGCAGGTTTCTATAAATAGCAGGTTTCTATAATTAGCAGGTTTCTATAAATAGCAGGTTTCTATAATTAGCAGGTTTCTATAAATAGTAAGGTTTACATAATTTAAGGGGACCGCCCTAGTATTTCACGGGTAAAACAATATTTTTTCTGCTTTTTGACCCTCTTTTACCTAGTCTCAGCTATCTTTGCCCAGAATGCTCGAACACAATTTGGAATAATTTAAACTAGTTCAAACTCATTCCATTTTCAAACCATTTCCTTCCCATAAATTCCCTCCAAATGATCATCTCCAACACACCATCTTCTTCATCATTCATCAACCATTATCAACATCCATGGCATCCACTAGAGCCTCCATTTCCAAAGCCTCCAAGAAACCAAAAATCAACATCATTCCACCAAAACAATTGTTTGTGGATTTAACCCATGATGACACAAAAACTCCATCACCCACACTTCAACTATCATCACCTAGTGCTCCTAATGCACCCTCCAAAACACCATCAACCAAAGATACTTCCTCATCCTCAATTGACTACATACCCAAATCACCAACCTCATCAACATCACTTTCACCCAATGGTTACTTGAACTCACCAACATCTCCTCCTCCAAGAGTTTCTCCACCACCTCCAACTCAAGAAAATGCATCAATGGACATCACTCTCACCCTTTCACCAATCACCCCACTTGATGTCCAATTTGATACTCCATCACCTTCACCACCTATCTTTGGTCATCCCATTCCTTGGAACCTTCTTGAGGCACATGGAGATTCATGCTTGTGTTGCATTCACAATCGTACTCTCATATTTGGGTTAAGAGATGAACTCCAATATATGTTTTCATATATTGAACATATGCTCTCACAACCACCAACAACCATCATCCCACCACCTCCACCATCTTCACCAAACTAAACATACTCTATGTTTAGTTTCTCAAAATAATTGTCCATCCACCATTTTGCAAGCAAGTCCTACGGAGCTTTACTAGTTATAGGACTCTTTGTAGTTTAAAATTTTCATGAATGTTAGCATGTTATTTTCCTTATGTATGCTTGAGTGTGGTTCACACACTATTTTACTTCAATGGATGATTATTGTTGGTTGCATTACTAGTATGCCATATTTTTCCTTCTTGCTACATGTTAGAAATATTTGTATTGTTCTAACTCGTTTTTGTAGCCAAGAAACCATAGCTCGATTCCTTGGTGCCCTCGAACGAGGGGGAGCACACATCAAGGGGGAGCATTTATTCCGTCGATTTAACTAGCAATTCTCGACGATGTCTTTTTGATTCTACAAAAAGGGGGAGAAATGACATGAAACTCACTAAATACTTGTTTAAAAATAATTTTACATTTAATGAGTTTAAATTTTGTAATCATCAAAAAGGGGGAGATTGTTGATAAAATATAATGCCTAAAAACATTACTAATATTTTTTCACATCTTTACGTTTTGATAATCACAAAATATAAAAACGTTCAACGTAAAATTAAACGTAAACAAGTAATTAGTAGTAAATTCTCATTTCAACAAATACATCACTTAAAGGTATGAATAAATAAATGTTTAATGCATTTTATGATCAAAGGAAATTTTTATTCAACCTCACACTTTTATAAAATGTTGTAAACATTTTATAAACATTACAAAACATTTTCTACAATTAAAAGAAATGTTTTATTCAAAATAAACATTTTAAAATTCAAATTTTCGGACCTAAAACGGCTAGAAAAGCTCCAGAAAATTCCCCCTACACAAAAGACAAACTGGGGAAGCCCCAGTCTAGGGCGGCCCCCTTAAATACACGGCCGCCCCCTTAAAATTAAGGAGACCGCCCACCTATTTAGGGGGACCGACCCTAGGTAGATGCTCCCCGAGTTTGTCCTATAAATAATAGACTTTTCCCCATAATTTTCTCACATTTTGCACTCATTTTTTTTTTCTAAAACAGCTCACACATCTCATCAAAATCCTTTGATCATTTAATCATAAAGCTTTGTTTCCAAGTGATCCAAGCTCAATTCCTCAAGTGAAAGAGAAGAATACTTCCATCCTCAAATGAAGAAGTATTACACATTTGTGTGTTGTTGCAATCTTATTGCATTCATATCATAACTTGTAAATCTTGTGTATATCTTGTATTTATGTGTAATAGCTAGATCTTGGCGATCTTTGTAAGTATAGATAGATCGTGGTGATCTTACCAAGTAGTGTTAGTTAGTTGTGGCATAAGTAGTGTGGTGAAGTGAAGTCGTGAAGTTGTGAGGAAGTCTCGAAGTTGTGAAGAAGTTGTGAAGTCGTGAAGTCGTGTTGTGATAGATTGGTTCTAGCTAAGATTAGAACTCGACATTTAGCTTTGTGTCGTAAATCGGTGTAAGCAACGTTGTGTACGGTTTTCTCCGCCATAAGGGAGCTTGTTGACATAGTGAAGAAAACTCTCGAGTTAGGTGCTCGGGGAGTGGAGTAGGGCGAAGAGGTGCTTCGTTACCGAACCACTATAAATCCTCGCGTTGTGGTTTGATTGTTCTTACTCTTATCTCTTGTCTTACATTATCTCCTCATACTATCATATCAATTGTTTAGATAAATATATTGTTCATATTGTGCAAGTGTTGAGTTCACATAAATTCAAATCTAGAATTTTTTACAAACACTTCAAAACCTTTAATTAAAAAGCGGTAAACTATTCAACCCCCTTCTAGTTTTTCACATATATCAAGAAAGAAATCGTGTCCAATCACCCACCGCCGCCCAGCTACAGCGGCCAACATGTTAGGATAAAGATCATTATCCATGTCACGCCTCACATTAGCAATGCGGGCATCCAGCTCCGCAGCCGCTCTGCAAAACGTCGCTCTGTCGCATCCTGTTGCGACACAAACTCCTCTTGCATCTTTTCCTCACCCACAACTCGACTTTTCAAACCATCACAATTTGCTGTCAACTGAGACACTTTGCCGTACAACTCCCTACAGACCAACTCAAGAGCAGAAACCTTCTCCAGCAAACCAGCATTCTGTGTATTCAAATTAGCAACCTCGCCAGTCTTTATAGCAACCACGGCTTCTAAGTCAGACACACGCTTGCGAAGCTCTACCACTTCCGCAGCCTCGGCCTCAGACCTCTCCAACATAACCTTTAAATCAACAACCTCTGCATCCCTTTGCTGAACAATCGTTGCACTATCAGTGAAGTCCTCTCAATTGGTTTCCATGGTCTGTGTATAAGGAGGAAGTGCTCGTATGGAAAGACGCATTTGAAGAGCATGAAAATATGTTGAGCAGAGTTAATGTTGAAAGCATCAAGGAACCCAACATCACCTTGGTTGCAAAGATCAGCCCAGTAGCCAGGAGGAGTAACGTGATCAAGAAGACTATGACAAGTGGCAGGATTATTGATGTGTTGTCGTGTAGGGTCAATTATTTGATTATTAAGTTTTAAATTTATATTTAGCCGATAAACCTAAAACAACACTTTAATGAGCAGTGTACCCGGTCAAGATGGAGTTCGCGGTAAGTAGGGTGTCGAACACTAAGAGTGGAGATTAATCTATATTCTATCGTATTTAATAGTCTATTTACTGGTTTTTAAACCTATGCTATGTAGTTAGTCTAATGATATGGGGGTTTTTCAGCTTGAGAGATGGCCACAGGTTTTGTGGAAAAAATACCAATTCAATACACAATAAACATAAAAGAAGAAGATTAGAAGATAGAAAAAGCGGTACAAACCAATATGATAGAAAACGTATTTAGCCATATTAAATCCGGTTTCAATGTTGGTTTGTTTGTTTTAGCGTAATGATTTTTCTTTCTCGAAGCGGCATATCATTACTTAAGTATTAGGCGGGAACTCATCCTAAAGACCTAGACACGATTAATTTCATGGTCACAATTAACGCATCCGCATAAAGCATCCTTTAGTTTAATTATAATCTATCTTAGAGAATTAAAGCAGTGGTGATCCTGTTAAAACCCTAGCCCAACGGGACTTTACCCACTTATTGTTTAACGGTGTTTTATATACTGGTAGTCCACTATTCCAATCTTTATCAGTAAATTAAGAGCATGATTGCTGAAACATAAACAGGTCACCTACCGGTCCAACTAAGCTCATAATTCAAAGACAAAGACAGAACGTTATTTGTGATCCTATTGGTCCAGTAATATGAAACACGATATGGAGAGCTATCCCGGTATCTAGATTACTTGGTCCGTATCACTAGATCCAGTTGAATGATAGGTCGCATATTCAAACACATAAACAAGTATGAGGTGATAAACATAATTAAACAATCAACGATAAATTAAGAAAAATCATTTTAAATCAACCAACATTGGAATTTCATTAAGATGGATAATATGAGGTTATAAGCCCCGCAAACATTGTAATTTAATACAAGCGTAATCAAACATTAAAAATCGATCTGATTAAGAGAGTAAAAATTACACGATGTCTTCTATGGATTCGTGATCAATGCTTGACCTTGGTGGCTGATATTCTCTTCTAAAATTCGTCTTTAATGAGTATGGTATAAAGAATATGATATTGCACACTGAAAACTCATTTTTGAGTCTTCTATTTATAGTGTCTAAAAAAGACTCGATACGCCGTATCCAGCAAGGTCGATACGGCGTATTGGGATGGATTCCTTGGATTGCGCGCTACGTTCGTAATAAATCATTAATATCATTCCTAATTTACTTGATGTACTGTATCTTCGAATAGTTATCTTTATGGATACGGCGTATGTAGACAGAGTGAATACGCCGTATTGGGAATTGGTCAAACGTGTATTCTTGTGAAGTCTTGGCGCTGATACGCCGTGTCTCTTTTGTTGGATACGACGTATTAATCTCAGGTGAGAACACGCGTCCACCACGTCCGAATTAATGGATCAGATTAAAAGTAAAAATAGTGATGACAGTTAGGCGGGTGGACCACAAAGTCAAATCAGTCAGAAGACGAGAGGTCAAGAAGCGTCCACGTATCACACGCTTCACCTAACAAGTACAAAGAAACGTCATGAAAAGGTTAACCGCGGAAGATAATGGGACTATCGAGAAACCTTAGTCTAGTAACATTTGTTACAAGCAAGCAGAGTCGTACTTAACAAATAAACTAGACTGGGGGGACTTGATGACGTATAATAGGCATACCAGGCCTCCGGGCCTGGGACGTACCGAATAAATGGGCTCGGACCCAACTAAATCAAATAAGCCAAAATAAGCCAGGATCGCTACTGGCATGGCCCGTACTTTAGCTAAGGCGGAGCGGAAGGGAATCCGTTGTCCGTTGTCACGATTATAGCCAGATCCTTGCCCCGACAAGGGTCCCACTTAGGCCACTACAACTTTAAGCGAAATATTAGGAAACCTTTAGTACCTGGCCTCCCTAAAATAGGAGCCCTCTGGCCACCACACTAGGTACACCAATTCTCTGGACACTACTTCATCACATGGAGTATGCTAGGGTTTGTACTAAGTGGGCTAAGCCCTTACAATATCAACATGGGCTACTAATGGACCTATATGACAGGATACTACATTCGACTAATAACTGTTATTTTAATGTTGTTTGGGTAAGCTAAATATTGTATTTTGTTAAAACACTATGAAAATTTATTGGGTACACTGGTATTCTCAAAGGTGTTCGGGTCCGATAGCATTGTTTTTTCCAAATTGGTTTTATACCGGCCGAAAGGGGTTTCGTATTATTAAAAACGCATTCTTTCGGAAATTGTTTTTGACATGTTTACTGTACCATTAACTTAACTAATATTTCAAAAGACTTGTTTGTCTTAAACATAACTGTTAACCTTTTTCACGTTCTATTTTGAACGTTACACGAAAAACTTACCACAACATCACATATCGTTAATTATCGGCCGCTAAAAAATTTTCATGCGTGCACGGGTATTCGCCTAGTAAAAAACAAGAACCAAACTCTATCCAGTGTATAACAATGCTTAAAACCTAACTTGCATTTTACTAACAATCAACGCGAAGTGCAAAATCATCTTTGTGAGTTTTTGTCAAAAAACCGTCCTCAACGATCCCTCTAAAATAATTTGGTTTTCAACACATCCTCCGGTCAATGTTATGGACACGATACATCCCTTGGACTAACGGCGCAATTTTTTTTTCCGTTAAGTATTAACGAGCGTCTAATTTTTAACGGTGCAATTATATAGGAGGGTATTGTTGTCTTTTTGCTGCCACATGGATGATTTTTGCACTTCTTTCTTAAAAAAAAGTTTTTGTTTGTTTTTTAATTTAAAAAAAAACTTGTTTACATTATTATTCGTAAAAAAATTTAATTTTTTTAACAAAATCTTAAAAAAAAAAATTAAAAAGTGCGAAGTTTTTTGAAAAATTTTAAAAAGTTTTGTAAAAGAAATTTTAAAAAAGTTTTGTAAAGTACGATTTCGGTTCGATTATTTTTAATTTTTTTTTTTAAATTTCGTACTTTTTTTAGAAAACTTTTTATAAAAATTTGTACATTTTAAAAACTTTTTTAAAAAAATTCGCACTTTTAAAAATCTAAATTTTTTGAAAAAGATTTAAATCTTTTTCGTATTTTTTAAATGTACAAAATTTTTTTAAAAAATTCTGTAAAAAAAGTTCGAAATTTTAAAAAAAAAAATAATCGAACCAAAATCGTAGTTTAAAAAACTTTTTAAAAATTTTTTTTACAAAACTTTTTAAAATTTTTTAAAAAACTTCGCACTTTTTTATTTTTTTAAAATTTCGCACTTTTTTTACAAAACTTTTAAAATTTTTTTTGTACTTTTTAAATACTAAGATTTTAAAAAATACAAAATTTTTACATTTTTTTTCAAAACTAAGATTGTAAAAGTACGCATTTGTTTTAAAAATTTTGTAAATTTTTTTTTTAAAAACAAACAAAACCAATTTTTTTTTGAAAAAACAAATTAGAATTTTTGTAAAGTGCGAAATTTTTTATTTAAAAGAATTTTGTAAAAAAAAAATAATTTTTTACGAATAATAATGTAAAAAAGTTTTTTTTTAAATTAAAAAACAAAAAAAACTTTTTTTTAAGAGAGAAGTGCAAAAATCATCCATGTGGCAGTAAAAAGACAACAATACCCTCCTATATAGTTGCACCGTTAAAAATTAGACCATCGTTAATAATTAACGAGAAAATTTTTGCACCGTTAGTCCAAGGGATGTATCGTGTTCCAAAACATTGACGGAGGGATGTGTTTTGGACAATTATTTAAATGGGACGTGAGACAGTTTTTTGACAAACTACAAAGATGAATGGGCTTTTAGTGAAAAGTATTTATTCTCCTCCATGTTTTCTATATATGCTTCTCATGAGACTTTGCACCAAAAAACTTTAGTTGCTTCTTATCTCAGTTTTGGTCAAATCTTTAACTCCAAAAACGTAGATTCACCTGGAAAGTTAGGACATACATTTAAATCGATCACGTTCTTCTCATGATGTATATAACTGACCTCACCGACCACTTCATTGCTCCTTTGGACTACATTAGACGAACTTGAAGGATTGTGTGTTTGTGATGATTCCACATACTCAAATCTGGAAGGATCTCGTGCAGTAGAAGTTGTTCCTTTTTTCTCTTTTGGAGTTCTTCTTTTTGGCCGTTGAATCGCTGGTTCAAAAAGCGTATCGGTTTGGTTAATAAGTTTTGAAATCATCGCAGTAGCAGTTTCTTTTTTGTGTAAAGGCCACTCTTGGTACTTTAAATACAATTCATTAAGCAACTCAACAAATGTGTTAGTGTCGCTGGATGGATCATGGTTATGTGTCAAGTTCTTTGGCCTAAATTCCCAAAGACCATCTTTTCCCTTTCTACCCGTAATTCTGAATGGGCAATTAACGCCACGAGACGATGTGCTCCTTTTTCGTTGACTGTCTTTACTTTGTGTGCCTCGATAAGGACCCCCACGATCACATTTCAAAATTACAAACTTATCTAATCTTGAATTGGAAATAGATATCCCGTATCCTTTAGCATAATAAAATTCCCGCACACTTTTTAGTAACTCATCACGAGACTCAAATTTGGAGGTAGCTAGAAAAAGTTCTTCATTCTGAATGCAACAAAAAATAGTAAATATACATATAAGGTTGACAAACGAAAAAACAGGACTTACAATAACACAACATTACAGCCACACTTGATTTTGTTCTTATTTTAAGAAACATGACGGACATGAACATTTTACCTATCATACACATACAAAACTGTAAATACAAATGAGAGCTTATGTTGGTTGTACCTAGTACCAACTACCATTCTACCAAGTAATCAACTTTGGTGTTCAAAAAACGATTAAGATATATTGTAATAAAGTAGTGAAACAATGAACATAATAATGAACTATTGAATCATAAAATTAAACATCAAAATAGTTGTTTATATGGAGAATAGGAGCAAGAAGCCAGTGATACAGTAACAAAATTGCATTCTTAAAGTAAGAATTTAACAAAACCATACCTGTGTATCCATGATTTAAGTTTGGTAGGGAAGGAGGCGCATTATCTTGAAAGATGGAAGTAAAGGGAGTGATTTGCAATAATAAAGGAGTGGGGTGCAAGGGTCAATTAGTCAATGCATCTAAAAAATTTGGTGTATGGGAAAAAAAATTGGTGTACTGTAGAATGTAAACAAGTTTGTTTGATTGGTTATTCTAAAAGAGTGTCACATGTCGAGCTATACCTTATATGTATTTACTAAAGTTGTTTTCTGGGTTCGTAAATAGCATACGTTATTCTTGTTTTAGTTGCTAGTGGTCTTAATATATAAGATAGATAGGAACAATAGGCCTTTCAAGTATGCAGGAACCAATATTACTTTACTTGGTAAAAAACATGCATAGCCCAGTCCTCATCATGACATATGCTACCCCATAATTAGCAAACCTGAGACTTGCACAAAACCTCAGCCTTTTTCACTTGGCGCGAATCAATCCAGGTTTCATTTTCTAGTTCTCTACTTCTCTATCATCCCGATTCCTAATGTAATTTTGAATTTCAAAAACCAACTTGCGGAATACGTATTCCGACCAACAAGCTGTCTTTTTCACCTCTCTAGTTTAATTTGAAACCAACCAAAGTGTTGATATAAGAGCATAAGGTATGAAGCCGGTTTGTCATCTCAGCGCTACCTCAACATCTTCTTTTCCATTTTTTCATACAAACTAAATTTCATTCATTCATAAAATAGAAATAAAATACGAAAGTTAAAAAAACTTACGAAAAGTAAAAAACATACGAAACAAATTAAAATTAGTATGAAAATTATAATTACAATAACTAATTTTCTTGTCGATATTTCTTTATTATTTCATATTTTTTCATGTTGAATAGGGCGTCTTGTTCTTCCAGCATGTCGTCGGTTTTAAGCGTAAGAAACTCTAATTCTTTACACTAAATTATTGTCCGGTGTTTTTGCTTCTTCACCTCGTACGTCGATTCGACGGCTTCCCTTTGCCTCTAAATTCGGCTTGTCGAACATCCGATCAAGCATCTTGCGAGTGACTTCTCGCGGTGCTCGACGTGGTGTCCGATTTAGGTTTTCTTTAAGTTACGAGATTTCCGGGGAGGGGGGGGGGGGCATGGTCTCGCATCATTGTCGAATAGGTCGGCATCCCCGGTGACATCATCCAGATTAACCGGTTCGGATGCGTCCCATTTGGCGCGTCATCGTATCCTTGGTGCGTTGAACGTTTGAAGATCTGTTAAACTCTTTCGTAACTTGCCACCAAAATGAGTCATCCGATAGGTCGGATCGGATCTCGTAATTCTTATAAACGGCGACCTAACACTCGGGTAACAATTTTTATTTCGCCGTCGTCCAACGGTGTTGCACCTGTGATTGTTCATTTTACCGCACCGACATCTCCACCTCGTCATCGTCCACGTCCATGTCAACCGTAGATTTTTTGCGGGTCGTTTTGTTCTACATTTTCCTTTGGTTCACGGGTTACTTGTGGTGTTGGTTGTGGTTCTTGTGTTGGTGAGTTGCGTCTTTTGTGATCAATTGAATAATGGTGATGGATTACTTTGGAGATTTTGAAATTGCGTATTGAGTTGTTGGCTTATATGATTTGAAAGTTGTTGTTGATATAATTGTTCTAGTGTCTATGTGTGCATATTATATTGGATACCAAACAGAGAAAATTGCGAGGAAGATTTCGAGTTTTGTGACGAAGGTGTAGGAGGGTTTGAGGAAGACGATTGTAATTGTGAGGAATACATATTGAGAAGATTGTTAAAAGACGCATCTTTTGTGCGTTGAGACACTTTTTTTGTTATAGTTTGTGTGTAAATGAAAGTGATATTGGAAGTAATGTATGTAAAAATGATAGTGTATAGGAATGTATATCGTGTAAAAAGTAGGGTTTAATTTTAGTTATAAAAAAGTTGAATTTTGAAAGAATAGCTGTTACTAGCCAATCAGCGAGTTTTATTTTGCTTATCCTCTCACTCACGTACGCCAGTATCGTGGCTCAGTAACTCACGCAAAATAAGGGTCCGTATCGTGGCTTGGAACTGGTGGCGCCACATTTGTTGCCTCCTTAGACTGGCGGGCGACGTGAGCTAGGGTACCCTTCGTTTTAAACGATCGACAACCTGGTTCTAGTGCAGAATAAATACGATTTTGAAGACGAGCACACACGTGCAATTAGTTGATTGTCGACAAAAAAAGTTTAGAACGAGCACAAGTATAACCCTCAATATCAAATATTTATCGAGTAATGAAATAGTGAAATACAATACCTTCACCCCTCTCTATTTATAGAGAATGAGGGGGTGTGAACCGACTCCTAATGCGAATAGAAATCCAATGTCGATTGTGACTCTAACTAAAAGAATTAGACATGTTTGCTTGGGACCCATGCAACATATAAACGATCCACTAGAACTAAAAGAATTAGACATGTTTGCTTGGGACCCATGCAACATATAAACGATCCACTAATTCTAGTTCTAATATACTCAGCTAAGAAACCAACTAAGCATGACACATTAACCCCGACTTAAATATATATTAATGTAAAGACTAAATTCATTTTACCCCTATGGAGTGGGAGACACGTGTCGCATGGAGGGTATTTTTTACACTTTTTATTTGAAGATGACTTTCTATAGGATCCCTACCATGGGTCAAAACTCATACTACTATAATTTGGGCACCGTTTAAAACAAGGCGGGTCTAGGGTGCGTTCCCTCGACTTTTGGCGAAGTATCCTCGACTCTTCGCCAATTGAATAAGATGACTTTCTGTTAAGGTAAAATACCGTATCTTGAGTTTAGGGTGCGTTCCCTCGACTCTTGGCGAAGTATCCTCTTGAATTTCCTGAAAGTAAGAAAGAATACCCGTTAACTCGCCCCGGGTGTTGACCCAGGACCAAGCTCGGGTGCGTTTACGTATATTAAATCTTCCAACAATCTTGTTTGTAATGTTCATAACTTGGTTTTAGTGACTGATGGCATCTTGCGGTTAATTAGGACATGGAGTGCAGCTGTGTTGGTGTTCTATGAACTTTTTTAATTTTTTCTCCAGTGCAGACGGATGATGTTTTAAGACCCAAGCAAAGAAGGGAAAGCATGATGTGGGGCTTTCAAGTAGGAGGACAAAAGAAGCGATTTTGCAATTAAAAAAAAAAAAGTGCAAAGACGAAATGTAGAACAGAGAAAGTGAACTTATTGGTCTGTTGTTTCATACCGATTTTACTTTCGTATTTTGAGTTTAATCTTATTATTGTAGATCAAGTGATTCATATGAGTTGTTCCACTCATGTGGTTTTGGTGATTATTTTTAGGTAGTCTTCATTGAAGAATTGGTGTAAGCTATTAAAAAATCTGAGGTGATAAAGTGTAAGCCTTTTTTATGCTATTTATTTTTGTTTATATAAGAGTATTATCTTTTTATACCCTCATCTCTTACTGACTTCTTTTTGCAGTTAGTTTTTAGTTAATTGTTAGTAAGTTTCCGGAGATCCAAAATTTGAGAGGTAAAAAACTTTCGTTAAGTAATATTAACGCTAAATTCTTTCTAACTTTTTCTTTCTTAGAAAAGATTCCTTGGGTTTTCTTAACCACTAAATTATAAGAATATGATCTTACTTAAAATCAATGTGAAAATAATTCAGATGATGCTCGATCTCATATTAACAATGTGGATATGCGTATAAAGTTATAAACATTTATTCTTCAAATTATTCAGTTGGAACATCAGTGAATGTGTATAAAAGTATGTGTGTATCTAAATTTTCGAATATATCTTTATTTTTGGGATGAAATTTATTATGTGAAGGGAGATTGATGTGTATAGACGTTTTCTCACTTTGTTTTTTTCACTACAATATTGCTTGACATTATAAAGTTAGAACAACTCAAGTGGTTATATATTTTTGTAGTAGTTTGAAAATCGACGGTATCATCATTTAATATGAGTATTATTTATTTAACATGAGTAATATTGTTGTAATTGTAGTATTGTTATTGTTGTTTATTTATAAACGAGAACTAAGTTGTTAAGTAGTATTGTAATAAATAAGTAAAAAGGTTGAAAAGTAGATGATAGTTGTTGGATAGAGTCATAGAGGGATGGGGCAGGTATGGGAGTGATGGCAAGATATATGATGGTTAATAAAAAAAGTAAATAGTTGAAAGTGAGATGTAGTGTCATTTACTCATTTACATACTTCTCATGTATCAGTAATTCGAAAAAAAATTCTTCTTGTCGTCTACATAATTATGTTAATATATTTTGTTTGTTTTTATTGTACATTTGATCATTTGCAATTTTGTTTGGTACAACACATGATGAACCTTAAAAGTAACACATGAACCATTTTGGTCCGTGCAAACCACCTAGTACTACAAACATACAAAACTCCCATTCGCTTAGCTGTCAGGTTCTGATAATATCATTGCTTTTACAACAAAAAAGATACAATAAACCGATGTTTGAAAACCGAGTATCTAATCGACTCGGTCGAGTCACCAGATCACCGGGTTATTGATTCAACTGGTTTGACCGCCGGGTCAACCCGATCTTCCACAACAAAAAAATATTTGCAATGATTTAAAAAAAGTATCTATATAAATCATGAAATATTCCATATATTAAGCATAAAAACTACTACGTATTTATTAACAAATATAACATTTAAAAATAAAATTATGTCGCAAATATATACAATTAACATGCTTTATTTGTAAAAAAACATGATAAAACCAAAACCCAGCCGGGTCTCGAGAACCGGATTGACCCGGGTCACTCCAAACCCGGCGGGTTTGGGTTTCGAAAATATGAAAAACGGTTTAATTTAACATTTTTTTGATCGGAATCCGTTCAACCGGTTGAACCGGCCGGATCAAACCGGGTTTCAAAACATTGCAATAAACAACCGCAAATTGTTTGTGGTACGGTAGCCGGAGCAGAAGTGACAGCTGGCGGAGTTTTCATTGACGTATTACGACTTGCCTCAAATCTTGGTGCACCATCATATTTATTTTATTTGTGATCGTTAAAGCTCGGCTCTTTCATATTTGTTTAATAATCAAATCCAGGCTGTTGCATTGAATTCTCTTTTTTCTTTTCAAGGGTTCGATGGCAACACACCCTCATGGATTTAATAGTTTAGTTTTTATTAATGTTAGGACGAAAAAAACAATTGTAACAATGGTAATCTTCTTGTGTTCCAACAATAATTTATTCAATAAGTTGCATTTCAATGAAGGAGCTCTTTGAAATTGTTTAAACTTTAAACTAAAGTGAGGTTGCAGATATATTGTTATTAAATGGCTAAATATAGAAATTACATGATATATCCTTTCATTCGGGTGATCTTAAGTATAAAGTCGATCTTGCCGGAAACGTCTTCTCCGTCATCGCTGCCTCCTTACTGACACACAGGAAACCGCGACTGTCAATATTGCCGGAGATTTCCTTTGCCCGCTGTCATTGCTGGAGTTATTTAACCGCCTATCTTGCCGGAAAATATGTTTCCTTTTAAATTGGGTTAATAGACAAAGAAGTTACTATATTTTCCCAAAAAGTTCGTCTAAGTTACTCAACTTTCATTTTGTTCACTTGGGTTACTAAACTTTTGATAAACATACACCCCCATAATTTCAATGTTAATCCAAGCAACCTGGACGTATATTTTTAGGTAAGTTAAGTAATATAAATGTCATGTTTTTACAAGTTCAATGATGTTTACGTATATTTTTGCAAAGTTGAGTAACCCAAAATGTTATGTTTCATAAGTTTAGTAACCTAAGTGAACAAAATGAAAGTTGAGTAACTTATGCGAACTTTTTGGGAAAGTATAGTAACTTCTTTGTTTAATAACCTTTTTAAATTTTGTAAAGGTTATTGTTTATTTTATTATGTAAATTTTGTGATATAAACTTTATGTAAAGAGTAAATTGCAAAAATCGTCCTTAAGGTTTAGCCAAAATGCATGTTTTGTCCCAAATAGTTTGAAAGTGCAAAAATCGTCCCAAAATCAAACTATTTTGCAAATAATCGTCCCTAGTTAACGACG
>BQNB010078165.1:2577-30626 GCA_026074375.1 Tanacetum coccineum
AAAAAAATTAGGGTTTTGCTTTTTGTGAAGAAAACAAGTTCTAAGGTAAGTATTAATTAATCTTTGTTAATTATTAATCATTAATTCATGTAACAATTATTAAGATTGATAATTAGGGTTTCATTAAATATATAAATTAATGATGTTTAATCATATTACAATGATTAGGGTTTAATTAGGATCATATGGGTGTATTCCTTAGGGTTTAGATCGCGTTAGAACTTGATTTAGATTAGGGCAGAATTTAGGGCTGTGTTGTTCGACTGTTATCTCGATGATGGTAATAGCTTTTGTCAAGTTTCCAGTGTCTATGATATAGCTCAGAGAGTCTAGTTTCCAGAACATCCGTCCTTGAAAGTGTTTAAGGTGGGGAAGTCATTCAAATGTTGGTTACGAGAAAAGTTGTCAAAGCAGTAAATTCAGGTCATATTTAGGTCAGATTACGAGGTGTAAAACACCCACTTAAAATTTGAATTAGGGTTAGCCAACCTACAATAGTTTATTTCTATATGTCTATTAAATATTCCCCAAAGGATAGATTATGATTTGGAGTTTAAGTATTGTTTTTAGGTCCAAACTTTTTAGTATTCGTTCAGATCCGAAACTGAGTAGTTAAAAGTTTGATTTTATTTGGTGCACTTAAGAGGGGAAATAAATTAGTGGAAAAATCATGGAGATAGTAAATTCATGATATTAAACCTGTGATTTTTGGTAAAAATTTATAAAGCTCAGTAGGTATGGTTTAGAAAATGGTAAAGTGATGGCAAAATTCTATGTTTTCGGGTAAATTGTAAGACTTTGAAAAAGTATGTAAACATGTTGGTTAAGGTTGGGCATGGTGTCATGGTGACCCATGAGGGTAATTAAACACCTTAGACATCCATCATATGATTGTTGCATGGGCATAATAAATTGGCTTGGTCGCGTGTAACACATGTTTGTTTTGATTGTTTAGTTTCGTGCAAGGATTTGGAATTTGCTTAAGCATTAGGTGAGTTTCATAGCCCCTTTTTATTATGTTTTCTTAGAGTGAAAATGATGCTATGAGTTTAAATGTTTTAGTTACTGTAATAATGTGTTTTAAATGAGGCATGGGCTATACGAGACTATTGTATGTTATGTGCTACTTGCTAATATGATATGGATTGTTGTGCTTGAGCGTGACCATCTCAAGGCATTGATGGATTGTTAGAAGTGAGCGTGATCGTCTCATTGTTGTGGATAGGGATATGTTTGTGATGTTTGAGCGTGAGCGTCTTAATGTGGATTGGTGTGATTGCATTCTAGCTTGTATGATAGTTCATTGTATGTCCTGCTATGCTATGTTTTATTTATCACAGTGATTTCAAAGCGAGTTATTGGCGTGTCTTAAACCTACGACTCTCACCAACTTTATTTTGACGTTTAAGCATCATTTTCAAGTGAGCATCATGGGAATAAGATAGAGAGAAGTGGCTAGAAAGAAACCATAGGATGTCATGGAGTTTATTGCTTTATTGTCTTGAACTTTGCATTGTTTGGTTTTTGGATAATTGTTGCATGTCTTTCTATTGGCGAGAACTTTTGTTTCATCAATAAAGACGCCTTTTGGATTTTGGTTAGTTTTATGGGTATTGTTATGACACTTTGTGTCTATGCTTTACTTATTTATTTCATATAGAATTCTCTGTATAGACGCCATTGTGTTGTGATGATATCCATGATGTTACGCCTCGTGTTTCTACCTTGGCGAGGTGCGACAGATTGGTATCAGAGCCTTTGGTTATAGAGAAGTAGGTTGTTTGGCCTAGACTATAACCTAGGAGTCCTTCATGTAGTTGCATTTTAAGGTTTAAGTGTTTTACTATGTATCTTTTATATTTTCTTGCTATCTGAAAGCTTGATTTATTTGTATTTTCGTCTACCCTGTGTAATATGGTATATATTATGTTTTATTAAGGAAGCCATGTCTCCCCTATCCATATAAAGTATCGTGATTCACTTGCTTTTGCAACTGGGTGTAGAAGGATTAAGAATTGCAAGCGGTATAACCGCAAGATCCGAATTCATATTGCCATGTGGCCGTGTAGAGTCAAAGAGAAGATGACCTTGAAGAAATTTGATGGGCACACGGTCAAAGAGATTGAAACAAAGATAATTGCAAAGGATGGCACTGTTACTAGGGTTCCTGGAAAATTTCAAAGTTATGAAACGTCTGAAGAAGGGCTAGTGGAACAACCTAGAAGACATGACTTATATGGATTTGTGGATCACCCACAACTTCAACAAGGGAATCCCATGAATGAGTTTGCACCACATTGACTACCTCAGCCAGAGGGTAACATAAATGGGTGGTTGGTGGAAGATGAGGAAGAATTAGAGAGGAATGAGGTAGACTCAGACCTTGAGTCTACAACTAGTAGCAAACCTAAGTGTGTGGATTTGGAAGACACTTACGAGAGTGGGAGTCGACCCAATCCGAAATTCAACTGAAGATGTTCCCGATTATCCGTTTAATTCTAAGTTATGATATGCTTAAGTTTGTTTATTTTTCCTGACGTTTGGAGCCATGTTTAGTGATGTTATTTTCGACTTTTGGATATTATTTGAGTATTTTAATAATAAGGCTTATGTAATTGTTGGAGTATCTTTTGTGAATGGTGATTTGATTGTTTGGAATTATGTGTTGTTTCATGAAGTGTCATCATAGGAGGGAGTACAACTGTGAAAGGGGGAATCTATAATTATGGTGGCCAACATAATTATACATGCGCCACAACACAGGTAGACTTGCAAGTATGATTACATGGATTATTGTTGATGTGTTGTATGTATGTATATGGTTATTAAGAGTATGATGAGATCATGACCCTTATTATATCGTCTGATGTATATAAATTTTATATCTTATAGAAAATGGCTCCATCGCGTCGAAGCGGCAACAACAACAACGAGAACCCCGACATTACTGCTATTATCGCGCAACAATTGCAAAACATTCTTCCTTAGATTGTTACCCAAGTGACTAACAATGTGAACAATGCTAATAACGGTAATGGAGGAAATGGTGGTGGTGGAAATGGAAATGGTGGGAACAATAGATGCACTTTTAAGGCATTCCAATCTTGTAATCCCAAGGAATATGATGGAAAGGGAGGAGCGATCGTACTTACTCGATGGATCGAGAAGATGGAGAATGTGATTGATAATAGTGGTTGCGCTGAGAACCAAAAGGTGAAATATGCTGCTAGCTCACTGGTGAATAAGGCTTTGACTTGGTGGAATACCCAAGTTCAAGCAAGAGGTCGTGAGGCTGCAATGGCCATGACATGGAATGAGTTTAAGGCACTGCTTGTGGAAGAATTTTGCCCAAGCAATGAAATGGAGAAGTTGGAGAATGAGTTTTGGAATCATAAGATGGTGGGAGCTAATCATGCTGCCTACACTGATAGGTTTCATGAGTTGGCTAAGTTGGTTCCGCATTTGGTTACACCTGAGTCATCTCGTATCAAGAGGTACATAGCTGGGCTGGCTCCTGAGATTAGGGGAATGCTTCGAGCAACTCAACCAACTACCATTCAGAATGCAATACTGAGGGCTGGAATATTGACTGACGAGGCAGTCAGCTATGGTACCTTGACTAAGGGTAATGATAAGAGGAAGGTAGTGGAGGAGTCTAGTAAGTCAGGTGGATCGTGGAAGGACAACAAGAAGGCAAAGGTGGGGACAGGGTTTGTGGCGACGGCCCCTCCTAGAAATGAATTCGCGAGCTCAAATCCTAAGTGTAGCAGGTGTAATACTCATCATCCAGCAAACGGGCCCTGCAATGTGTGTTTTAACTGTCAGAAACCAGGCCATTTTGCCAGAAATTGTTGGGCACCGATTAGACAAGTGGCTCCGGTGAATGCTGTTAGAATGGGTAACAATCCGAGAGTGTGCTATGAGTGTGGAAGCCCTGATCACTTTCGCAACACTTGTCCCAAGATGAATAGAGCACCTGGTCAAGCAGGGAATCAGTTGGCATTGGAGGCCAACCGTAACAACCGTAGCAATGGTAATCAAGTGAGAGGAAGAGCTTTCAATGTGAACGTGAATGCAATGGAGGCTGTTCAGGATCCTAACATTGTGACGGGTACGTTCTCTTTGAACGATCACTTTGTTACAGTACTTTTTGATTCTGGAGCTGATTTTAGTTTCATATCTACTGAATTTGCGCCCTTGCTTAATGTGAAACCTAGTATTGCGAACCCTGGTTATGTGATAGAAGTAGCAAATGGTAAGAAAGTAGAAGTTGATAGGATTTTCCGTGAACTAGGCAGTTCCCTTTTTAGTATAAATTTGATACCTTTAGGTCATGGAAGTTTCGATGTGATTGTGGGGATGGATTGGTTGTCCCAACATAAGGCTGTGATAGTATGTCACGAGAAGGTAGTAGAAATACCAGTGGAGGATGGTAGGACCCTTAGAGTTCATGGGGAACGAACTGTAGGAATCGCCAAAGCATTGAAGAGCGTGAAGGAGGATGAACCGAAGTTGGGTGATATATCCGTATTACCTAATTTTGAAGATATGTTTCTGAAAGATTTGACGGGGCTACCCCCGCAATGACAAGTTGAGTTTCGCATAGATTTAGTTCCTGGAGCGACGCCGATTGCAAACTCTCCATATCGTCTAGCGCCCTCAGAGATGCAAGAATTATTTGGGAAGCTTCAAGAGTTGCAAGACAAGGGTTTCATACGACCAAGTCATTCTCTATGGGGAGCACCAGTATTATTCGTCAAGAAGAAGGATGTCTCGCTTCATATGTGTATTGATTATAGGGAATTTAACAAGTTGACGGTTAAGAATTGCTATCCTCTTCCAAGGATTGATGATTTATTTGACCAACTACAAGGATCACGTTATTTCTCTAAGATAGACCTTCGGTCAGGTTATCACCAACTACGCGTGCATGAAGACGACATTCCAAAGACTGCGTTCCGAACGAGATACGGACATTTTGAGTTTACGGGTATGCATTTTTGGCTAACCAACACGCCTGCAGTTTTTCTGGATTTGATTAATCGGGTTTGCAAACCATATTTAGATAAGTTTGTTATCGTTTTTATTGATGACATCTTGATCTAATCAAAAATGAAGGAGGACCATGAGGTTCATTTGGAATTGTTGAGGAAGGAGAAGTTGTATGCCAAATTCTCTAAGTGTGAGTTCTGGTTGCAGGAGGTGCACTTTCTTGGTCACGTTGTCAACCAGAATGGTATACACATGGACCCAAGCAAAATAGAAGCAGTAAAGAATTGGAAGACCCCTACGACACCTTTTGAGATTCGATCATTTTTGGAGTTAGCCGGTTACTACCGACGGTTGATTGCAAATTTCTCCAAGATTGCTAAACAGCTTACCTCGTTAACTCAGAAGAATTAGAAGTATGTGTGGGTCATGGAGCAGGAAGAGGCTTTTCAAACCTTAAAGAAAAACTTTTGTGATGCACCAATATTGACGCTACTTGATGGAGTTGAAGATTTTGTAGTTTATTGTGATGCATCGAACCAAGGATTAGGTTGTGTACTCATGCAAAGGGGAAAAGTGATTGCTTATGCATCAAGACAACTAAAAATCCATGAGAAGAACTATACGACGCACGACTTAGAATTAGGAGTGGTTGTATTTGCTCTTAAGACTTGGAGGCATTATCTGTATGGTACAAAGAGTGTTATCTATATGGATCACAAAAGTCTTCAACACATTTTTGATCAGAAAGAGCTGAATATGCGTCAGAGGAGGTGGATCGAGTTGTTAAGTGACTATGAGTGTGAGATTCGCTACCATCCTAGTAAGGCGAACGTTGTGGCTGATGCGTTAAGTAGGAAGGAGCGGTTGAAACCTAGACGTGTAAGGGCAATAGCTATGACTATTCAGACTGGAATAAGGGAGAAGATACAAGCAGCCCAGAGTGAGGCGCTTAAATAGGAGAACGTACTGGCAGAAAGTCTACATGGGTTAGATCAATAGATGGAAAAGAAAGAGGATAAGAGTTTGTATTTCATGGACCGTATGTGGGTTCCATTAGTTGGAGGAGTGAGAACAGTAATCATGGATGAAGCCCACAAGTCTAAGTACTATGTGCATCCGGGAGCAGATAAGATGTACCATGATCTTCGAGATATGTACTGGTGGCCGAGAATGAAGAAAGATATTGCTACGTATGTTAGTAAGTGTTTGATGTGTTCTAAAGTAAAGGCAGAGCACCAAAGGCCTTCGGGCTTATTGCAGCAACCTGAAAAACCAGAATGGAAGTGGGATAAGATTACTATGGATTTTACCACTAAGCTACCTAGGTCAAAGAATGGGCATGACACGATTTGGGTCATAGTTGATAGACTGACTAAGTCAGCTCATTTTATGGCTATAAGAGAATACTATAGTACAGAAAGATTGGCAAAGATATACATTGATGAAATAGTTGCGCGACAAGGAGTTCCTGTGTCAATTATTTTAGATCGAGATGGACGGTTTACATCGCGTTGCTGGCAGACTATGCAAAAAGCTTTAGGGACGCGATTGGATATGAGTACGGCTTATCATCCCTAAACGGATGGTCAAAGTGAGCGTACGATTCAGACTTTAGAGGATATGCTTAGGGCATGTGTGATTGATTTTGGTGGTAGCTGGGATGTTCATCTACCATTGGCTGAATTTTCATACAACAATAGCTATCATTCGAGCATAAGATGTGCTCCGTTTGAAGCATTGTATGGAAGGAAGTGTAGGTCGCCTGTTTTATGGGCTGAGATTGGGGAAAGTAGTTTGATTGGACCTGAGTTGGTTCAAGAGACGACTGATAAAGTGGTGTTGATAAAAGAGAAGCTCAAAGCGGCGAGAGATCGTCAAAAGAGCTATGCTGATAATAGGCGTAAACCGTTAGAGTTTGAGGTGGGTGATCGTGTAATGCTTAAAGTGTCGCCATGGAAAGGTGTAATTCGATTTGGGGAAAAGGGTAAGTTAGCACCGAGGTATGTAGGGCCATTTGAGATTCTTGAAAGGATCGGTCCTGTAGCTTATCGGTTGAGATTGCCTGAGGAATTGAGTGGTGTTCATGACACATTTCATGTGTCGAATCTAAAGAAGTGTTTAGCAGATGCTAGTTTGCATGTGCCATTGGATGAGATTAAGGTTGACAAAACTCTTCGTTTTGTTGAGGAACCTGTAGAAATTATGGACCGTGAAGTTAAGAGTTTAAAGCGTAGTAAAATAGTGCTTGTGAAAGTTCGTTGGAATTCTAAGCGTGGTCCTGAGTTTACTTGGGAGCGCGAAGATTATATGAAGTCTAAGTATCCTCAGTTGTTTGTTGAGCGAGCTGATGAATCGGCTAGTTAAATCTCGGGATGAGATTTCCTAAAGGAGGGGATACTGTGACAACCGTGTTTTGAGCAGGTTAGTCAATCCGTTAGAATTGGCTAAGTGATTGTGTGTGCTTATTTTGTGCTTTATGTGGTTTTTGTGTGTGTTTAGTAATCAACTTGAGATGCGTGTTCATCTCATTTTTATTAGAATGAGTTGTTTGATGGAAAATTTTCATTTTTGATCAGTTATAGTGATAATGGGAAATGAGTGGCATTTTAAGAGAGTTGTTTTGGTAAATATGTGGATGTCTAAGTGTTAGATTAAAATAACAAGTGTGACCTTTGAGAAGGAAATGAGTTTGATAGAATATAAGAGTTTTTGGAGGACTTTCTATTTATAGAAAGTGAGTTTGTGAAATGGGAAGTATTTTTAGAAAGTTATTAATTTGCGTTTATGTAAAAAGGTTTACTCAAATTAGCTTAGGTTTTGTAGAAAATTAAGGTAATACAAGTAATTAGTTAATTAATAAAAAAATAAAAAAATAAAAAATATATATAAGAGGGCCATTCGGCCGGTTTTGAAAAAAAAGGAAAAAAAGAGCTGTAATTGGAAACAAATACTAATTAGTATTTATCTAGGATTGATATTGAGACTTATAAATAAAATTAAAGAAAACAAGAAATAAAAATAGTAGAACGAATAAAAGAAAGATTAGGCTTACAAAAATGAAGTTTAGACTAGTGAATCAAACAAGAACACCCTTTCTTGTGTTGGCTGAATTCGAACCAAAGAAACCCAAGATTACTAAGCTTCTAAACCTCCTAAATATCACCAAGAATCTCCCCAAGAAAACCCCAATCAAAAACTTCAAGAAAACCCAAGAAAACAAGCCCCAAACACCTTCAAATCTTCATGAAATTGTATCAAACTTTGCAAGGAGGCTTTTGGTGTTGTTAAGAGGATAAAAATGAGATGAACAATTTAGTATGATGATGGTGGTGGTGGTATTGATTTCGGCAGAAAATGGAGGCCAAAAGGAAGAGAGATTTTGAAATCTTGTGAAGTGAAAAGGTTTTTGCATGTGTTGGAAAAATAGAATGTGATAATGAGTTTATAGAAAAGAGAAGTATGGTTGAGTGTGGGAATGGTGTGGCCGGCCATAGGCCTTGGTTTGTGGAATGTATATAATTTTTTATTTATTTTTAGTTATAAGTTTTATTAAAGTATTGTGTAAAGTAATTTAAGAAAAGGTAAAGTTTAAAGGTAAAAATGCGAGTTTTAGCAAGAATTTTCGTAAACGCGAAACATAACGGAAAAATGAAAATGATGAAGATTATAATCATCGATGCTTAACGTAGGATTCGCCGATTCTTTGTAAACGTCGCGTAAATTACAATCGTAAACCCTAATTTCTTCCGGTTAATAGTGAGTTCACATCTCAACATAAAAATGAAAATTATATTTAATACTCGAGAATAAAATAACGACCTGAATTTGACGGATTGTCACAATCTGACATGTTCTAAAGTAAAGGCAGAGCACCAAAGGCCTTTGGGCTTATTGCAACAACCTGAAATACCAGAATGGAAGTGGGATAACATCACTATGGATTTTATCACTAAGCTACGTAGGTCAAGAGATGGGCATGCACGATTTGGGTCTAGTGATAGACTGAATAAGTTGGCTCATTTTCTGGGCTTAAGAGAAGATACGTACGGACTGATTGGCAAAGATTTACAACGATGAAATGTCGCGCGACATGGAGTTCCTGAGTCGATTATTTCATGATCGGATTGACGGTTTACATCGTGATGCATGACTAGACTGTACAAAAGGCTTTTAGGGACGAGTTGGATATGAGTACGGTTATCATCCAAAGGATTGTCAAGTGAGCGTACGATTAGACCTTGATGATCTGCTTTAGGGCATTTGATAATTATTTTTTGGTAGCTGTGTTGTACATTCATTGTTTGTTTTCTACAAATACTGCTTCATTCTCCTCATAAATTTTATCTCCTTTCTAGCATTTAAATGTATAAATGTAGGTCGCCTTTATTATTTCTTCTGATTGGAGTCACTTCTAAATCTAGTACATAATATATCCATAAATCCTCAAAATATTATTTATCACCAACATATATCCCCTCTTCCATCTACTTTCCAATCTCTAATATCAACAATTCTCACCCCTAACTCTAATACTTACTTATCATTTATTCAATACTATACACAATTTCCAATTATACCAATAAAATTTCCCCCTTTAACACAACTCCATTTAATATTTCCAAATCTCAACATCCCTACAACTTTCAATACAAACATTATCAATCATCTTCCAATCTATTCTACATCCCAAAACATATACCCCACCCCCTATAAATTTTCATCACTAAATCATATCATTCTCAAATTACTCCCCCCACAACCAAATAATCTTACCCATACTCTCACCATTTCACCTCTCACCACCTTCTCCACACCAATTTACACTCCCCCACCATCCCCCCCCACCAACCCCCCACATACACCACCCCATCCTCTCTCACACTTCATGTCCACAACCCACCTCCCCTTCTAAAGTAAAGGCAGAGCACCAAAGGCCTTTGGGCTTATTGCAACAACCTGAAATACCAGAATGGAAGTGGGATAACATCACTATGGATTTTATCACTAAGCTACGTAGGTCAAAGAATGGGCATGCCACGATTTGGGTCATAGTTGATAGACTGACTAAGTTGGCTCATTTTCTGGCTATAAGAGAAGACTATAGTACGGAATGATTGGCAAAGATTTACATCGATGAAATAGTCGCGCGACATGGAGTTCCTGTGTCGATTATTTCAGATCGAGATGGACGGTTTACATCGTGATGCTGACAGACTGTACAAAAAGGCTTGAGGATGAGGTTGATATGAGTACGGCTTATCATCCCAAATGGATGGTCCAAAGTAAGGCTACAATTCAGACCTGGAGGATTGCTTAGGGCATGTGTGACTGATTTTGGTGGTAGCTGGGATGTTCATCTACCATTGGCTGAGTTTTCCTACAATAATAGCTATCATTCGCGCATAAGGTGTGCTCCTTTCGAAGCTTTGTATGGAGGAATTTAGGTCCGCCTGTTTTTATGGGCCTGAAGGATTTGGAGAAAGTAGTTTGATTGGACCTGAATTGGTTCAAGAAACGACTGATAAAGTGGTGTTGATAAAAGAGAAGCTCAAAGCGACAAGAGACCATCAAAAGAGATATGCTGATAATAGGCGTAAACTGTTAGAGTTTGAGGTAGGAGATCGGGTTATGCTAAAAGTGTCGCCTTGAAAAGGTGTAATTCGCTTTGGGAAAAAGGGTAAATTAGCACCGAGGTATGTACGGCCATTTGAGATTCTTGAAAGAATTGGTCTTGTAGCTTATCGGTTGAGATTGCCTAAGGAATTGAGTGGAGTACATGACACGTTTCATGTGTCAAACCTAACGAAGTATTTGGCGGATGCTAGTTTGTATGTGCCATTGGACGAGATTAAGGTTGAAAAAACTCTTCGTTTTGTTGAGGAACCTGTAGAGATAATGGACCGTGAAGTTAAGAGTTTAAAGCGTAGTAGGATTTTGCTTGTGAAAGTTCGTTGGAATTCTAAAGCTGGTTTCTTGAGTTCACTGGAGCAGCGAGGATTATATGAATCATAAGTATCCTCATTTTTTGTATGAGCGAAAGCTGATGAATCGGCTAGTTAAATCTCGGAACGAGATTTTCTGAAAGAGGGGATACTGTGACAACCGTGTTTTGAGCAAGTTAGTCAATCCGTTAGAATTGGCTAAGTGTTTGTGTGTGCTTATTTTGTGCTTTATGTGGTTTGTTTGTGTGTTTAGTAATCAACTTGAGATGCGTGTTCATCTCATCTTTTTATTAGAATGAGTGGTTTAATGAAAATTTCATTGTTAGATTCACTTTATAGTGATATTGGGAAATGAGTGGCATTTAAAGAGATGTTGTTTTTTGGTAAATTGTGGGATGTCTAAATTGTTGGATTAAAATGAGGAATGTGACCTTTAAGAAGAGAAATGAGTGTTGAATAGAAAAGAGAGTTTTTGGAGGACTTTCTATTTATAGAAAGTGAGTTTGTGAAATGGAAAGTATTTTAGAAAGTTATTAATTTGCGTTTATGTAAAAAGGTTTACTCAAATTAGCATAGGTTTTTGTAGTTTACTCAAATTAGCTTAGGTTTTTGTAGAAAATTAAGGTAATACAAGTAATTAGTTAATTAATAATAAAAAAAAATATATATATATAAGAGGGCCATTCGACCGGTTTTGGAAAAAGAAAAGGAAAAGAAAAAAAAGAGTTGTAATTGGAAACAAATACTAATTAGGAGTTATCTAGGATTTATATTGAGGCTTATAAATACAAAAAAAATCCCTAAACCCACCTTGTGAGAATCGGTCGACCAAAGAGAAAAAGAGGAGAAAAAAAATTTAGGGTTTTGCTTTTTGTGAAGAAAACAAGTTCTAAGATAAGTATTAATTAATCTTTGTTAATTATTAATCATTAATTCATGTAACAATTATTAAGATGGATAATTAGGGTTTCATAAAATCTGTAAATTAATGATGTTTAATCATATTACAATGATTAGGGTTTAATTAGGATCATATGGGTGTATTCATTAGGGTTTAGATCGCGTTAGAACTTGATTTATATTAGGGCAGAATTTAGGGCTGTGTTGTTTGGCTGGTATCTCGATGATGGTAATAGCTTTTGTCAAGTTTCTGGTATCTATGATGTAGCCTAGAGAGTCTAGTTTCCAGAACATCCGACCTCAAAAGTTTTTAAGGTCGGGAAGTCATTCAAATGTTGGTTACGAGAAAAGTTGTCAAAGCAGTAAATTCGGGTCAGATTTAGGTCCGATTACGAGGTGTAAAACCCCTACTTAAAGTTTGAATTAGGCTTGGCCAACCTATAGGAGTTTATTTCTATGTGTCTATTAAAAATTCCCCAAAGGAGAGCTTCTGATTTGGAGTCTAAGTATGGTTTTTAGGTCCAAACTTTTTAGTGTTCATTCAGATCCGAAATTGAGTAGCTAAAAGTTTGATTTTATTTGGGGCACTTAAGAGGGGAAATAAATTAGTGGAAAATCATGGAGATAGTAAATTCATGATATTGAACCTGTAGTTTTTGGTAAAATTTATAAAGCTCAGTAGATATGGTTTAGAAAATGGTAAATTGATGTCAAAATTCTGCGTTTTTGGGTAAATTGTAAGACTTTGAAAAAGTGTGTATACATGTTGGTTAAGGTTGGGCATGGTGTCGTGGTGACCCATGAGGGTAGTTAAACACCTTAGACATCCATCATATGATTGTTACATAGGCATAAGCAATTGGCTTAGTCGTGTGTAATACGTGTTTGTTTTAATTGTTTAGTTTCGTGCAAGGATTTAGAATTTGCTTAAGCATCAGGTGAGTTTCATAGCCCCTTTTTCTTATGTTTTCTTGGGGTGAAAATGATGCTATGAGTTAAAATGTTTTAGTTACTGTGATAATGTATTTTAAATGAGGTATGGGCTGTACGAGACTATTGTATGTTATGTGCTACTTGCGAATATGATATGGATTGTTGTGCTTGAGCGTGACCATCTCAAGCTATTGATGGATAGTTAGAAGTGAGCGTGATCGTCTCATTGTTGTGGATTGTTAATAGTGAGCGTGATCGTCTCATTGTTGTGGATAGGGTTATGTTTGTGATGTTTGAGCGTGAGCGTCTCAATGTGGGTTGATGTGATTGCATATTAGTTTGTATGATAGTTCGTTGTATGTTCTGCTATGATATGTTTTATTTATCACAGTGATTTCAAAACGAGTTATTGGCGTGTCTTAAACCTATGACTCTCACCAACATTATGTTGACGTTTAAGCATCATTTTCAGGTGAGCATCATGGGGATAAGATAGAGAGAAGTGGCTAGAAAGAGACCATAGGATGTCATGGAGTTTATTGCTTTTATGTCTTGAATATTGCATTGTTTGAATTATGGATACTTGTTTCATGTCTTTCTATTGGCGAGAACTTTTGTTTCATCAATAAAGACACCTTTTGGTTTTTGGTTAGTTTTATGGGTATTGTTATGACACTTTGTGTCTATGCTTTACTTATTTTTTTTCATTTAGAATTCTTTGTATAGACGCCATTGTGTTGTGATGATATCCTTTCTCGTTACTCCTCGTGTTTCCGCCTTGGCCGGGTGTGACACCATACCAACAAGGCAGCTGAATCACACACACGGCCGTAACGACGAAATAGACATGTGTGTTCGAACACAACCTTATTCGAGTTTAACCAAGGGTTAGGATGAAGAACGATATAGGGTAGGGACCTTTTAATTTTCACCAAAAGTAATAAACCAACAAGGCGGCTAAATCACGTATAAATGGCCGTAACGACAGAATAGACATGCATGACTCACTCCAACCTCGTTTGAGAAAAACCTAAGGTTAATTGCTAAGAATGGGTAGTAAATTGTTGTTAAATAAAATCTACAAAACAAATAGATTAAGCTTGAACAAATAAGGTAGTTGCTAGTGACTTTTCCCCGATCGTTCCATGATAAAGACTCGAAATATATACAAACGCCTTGATCATAGAGATGACAAAGACAACCTAAGTTGGCATTCCCATAACGGTCAACTTCCCTTACATCCCAAACTTACATACTTTTACAAAAGTGGTGATATCGGCCACTTTTTACAAAACTATACATCTTTGACTTTTATCCACGAATAATCGATCCTTCCAAGAATTTCTTCGGTTTAAGTTTAACGAACCGACTATAAAACTTCCTTCTCTTTTTTGATGCATTTTTCTTGTTTTCCATTTTTTAAAAAACAAACCTCGGTGCAATTTTACCGTCTTCACAATCATAATTTTTTTGGATAATTTTTCCTTCAACACTTCACTTCGGACATAATACATAATCGCGAAAGTAGCAAAATACACGAGCTACATATTTTCTCATTGCATTGTGCAAATTCCCGACCATAACAGAGATATAAAATTTCACTTTGACATAGGAAATACAAAACTTTACACAAAAGCAACTAACAACTTTGATTAAGTAGGCTTAATCTACATGGTAGGCTAAGGTGTAAAGGTGGAACGAAATAAACATATGGTGTGAAAAAAACAGGAATGGCTCAAAAGGTTTTTCTAGGGGATCTTACTCTTAAAGTGGGAGTAAGAAAAGGGTTACACGGGATTTAACTAACCAATGTAGTTAGTTGATTTTACAACATTTAGGCTTTTTGGTGTATTCCTAGAAATTTACCAGTTAAAAATGTTTCTCCATCTAAATACATAGTACTCATCGTTGTGGTCTCAAGTGATATACCAGGCCAAGTTCTAAAGTCCACTACATCACCGGCACAATCATTTATTTGGGGATTTTTTAGTAAATGTTGGGAAACGGAATAGGCTTAATTCTTACAAATTGGCATTAAGGGTTATAGTGTAAGAAAACAATCAGAAGATAAAAGAGCGGTACAAGACAAATAATAGAAAACTGTATTATCCATATAATATCCGATTAAATGCAAGTTTGTTTATTTAGTGTAATGATTTCTTATCTCAAAACGGCATATCATTCTTAAGACTTAGGCGGGACATCATCCTAAGACCTAGACACATTAAATCCTATCACAATTAACGTATCCACATAAAGCATCCTTTTAGTTTAATTATAATCTATCTAGGGATTATAGCAATGGTGATCTTGATAAAATCTAGCCCATCGAGACTTTACCCACTTACTGTTTGACGGTATTTTATATACTGGTAGTCCACTATTCAAATCTTTATCAATTAATCAAGAACATACTTGTTGAAACATTAAGGGCCACATGTCGGTCCAACTAAGCTCTTAATTTAAAGACAAAGATAGAATGTTATTTATGATCCTATTGGTCCAGTAATATAAAACACGACATGGAGAGCTATCCCAGTATCTAGCTCGCTTGTTAGGCGTAACTAGACCCAGTTGAATGATAGGTCGCATATTCAAACACGTAGACAAGTATCATGTGATAAACATAATTAAACTTTTAATGATAAATTAAGAAATTCAATTTTAAGACAAACCAAATATTAAATCTTCATTAAGATGGCTAATAACCATGGGTATTAGCCCATAACCATTGTAATTATACAAGCGTGATCAAATAACCATGATAAACTAAACGTTTTACCGAACGATACCAAAAATTAAATGATTACAAGAGTATAGGAATTACATGGTGTCTTCTATGGAATCGTGATTGATGCTTGACCTTTGTTGCTATTCTTTTCTTCATAAAATCGTCTTTTATGAGTATGGTATGAAAAATATGATTTTGCACACTGAAAACTCATTTTTGAGTTTTATATTTATAACCTCTAAAAAAGACTGGATTCGCCGTATTGGGCTAGGTCAATACGGCGTATTGGGATGTATCCTTTGGAGTGCGCACAAAGTTTATGACCAGTATAATATATATTCCTAAAATAATAATATCTTCGTATCTCTGAATAGTTATCTTCATGGATACGACGTATGGCAGAAGGTGGATACGCCGTATTGGGAATTGTGAATACGCGTTTTCTTGTGAAGACTTGGTGTTGATACGCCATATCTCTTTTCCTGGATACGATGTATTGGTCGGAATTAAGTAATCTTCAAAAGTCTTCGTTTTAGCTCCAAAATATACGCCTTTTGGCATGTCTTCACAAATCACTCCTCAATTACTACAAATAACACTTTTAAGCAATTAAGTACAAATTCTTGCAATAAATATATAAAAATGGATAACTTATTCGGGATAAATAATGGTATAAATGTGACGTTATTTGATGTCATCAATGAGCTGAACCACTTCAAATGCCTTGATATTTAGGAACTTGTTGAACGCCCGATTGGCAGAAACATAATAGCAATCAAATGGCTTTGTAAAAACAAAATCGATGCTGAAAACACAGTTATTCGGAACAAGTCTTGTTTATTTATCAAGGGTTATGGTCAAGAGGTGGGTATCGATTTTGAGGAATATTTTGCAACAGTTGCAAGACTCGAAGTTGTTAGAATCTTTGTGGCATACGCGGCTCAAAAAAACTTTCCTATTTACCAGATGGATGTCAAGACAACATTCTTGAATGGTCCATTGAAAGAAGAAGTTTTTCTTAGTCAGACCGATAGTTTTGTAGATCCAGACTTTCCTAATCACGTATATCATCTTAAGAAAGCTTTGTACGGTCTCAAATATGCCCCTAGAGCCTGGTATGACAAGCTCTCCTCATTCTTAATCGAACACCATTTCACAAAAGGTATTTTCGATCCGACATTATTCATAAGAAGACACAGGGATGACATTTTAGTTGTTCAAATCTATGTTGATGACATAATTTTTGGGTCAACAAATCAAGTATTTTCAAATACATTTGCAAAACTTATAAAAGACAATTTTGAAATGTCAATGATGGGTGAAATGAAGTTCTTTCTTAAACTTCAGGTTCATCAATCACCCGGAGGGATCTTCATATGTCAATCACAATATACTTTGGATCTTCTTAAGATACATAGGATGGAAAAATATGATACAATTAGTACACCAATGGCTACTGCCAAACTAGATGCAGATTTACAGGGTACTTAAGTCGATCAAACAAAATATTGAAGTATGATAAGGGGACTCATGTATCTTACTGCTAGTCGACCAGACATTGCGTTTGTGACATTTGTATGTGCGCGTTATCAGGCACGCCCAACCGCAAAACACCTCAAAGAGGTCAAACAGATCTTTCGATACCTAAGACAAACCATTAACATGGGTCTACGGTACTCGAAGGACTCTGAGTTTGAACTAATTAAATATTCAAATGCAGACCATGCAGGGTGTAATGATGATTTCAAAAGCACATCAGGAGGCATATAATTTTTAGGAGATAAGCTAGTCAGTTGGTCATCTAAAAAGCAAGATTTTACAGCAATGTCCACTGCAGAAGCTGAGTACCTATCTTTGTCTGCATGCTGCGCACAAGTCATTTGGATGAGGACGCAACAGCTTGACAAAGGATTTCGTTACAACAAGATTCCCATGTACTGTGATTGAAAAAGTGCAATTGTTATCTCATGCAATCTCGTACAACATTCTCGTATAAAGCACATTAACATCCGATATCATTTTATCAAGGAACATGTTGAAAAAGGTACAAGTGAACTTTACTTTGTCGGGATGGAATATCAACTTGCTGATCTATTTACGAAAGCCTTTCCAAAAGAAAGGTTTGAGTACTTACTTCACAGGATTGGTATGTGATGCATGACTCCAACTGAGTTGGAACGTCTGGCAAAGTTATCTTCTTGAAAGAAAGATCATACATCAAAAACTTTTATAAATAAATACATTCAAAAACAAAATTCAAAATTCAAAAAATAAAAAACACTAAAAATATTTTGTTTCTTTTTCAAAAATAAAAAACAAATAAAAATTTGAAAAATTCAAAAACACAAAAACATAATTTATTGATGCAAACACATATCTTCTCTGTTTTTTAGTAGTATCATGATAATTGTTTTTCTAAAAAAGTGGCTTTTTCAATGCAAAAGAAATATATCATGAACTAAGGGGGAGTAAATCATTCATAAAATTGATCTTTCACTACTAGAATATGTGTTTTGTAGTCATTTTCATTCACAAAAGAAAGTCATCTTTAAAAAATCACCATTTGTGAAAAATCGATCAAGTGTGCAAAAATTGCAAAAATTAACAATCTCTTAAATAAGTTCTTTAACTAGACATTTATTCAATGGGGAGTTATAAATTTTTTGATTTATCAAAATCTTCTCAAGAGTGTTCAAAACTACAAAATTAACTAACTCTCAATAGGTTCTTTAATTAGATATTTTATTAAGGGGGAGTTATAAATTTTTCAGTCACTTCATCATCAAAAAATCAAATATGTGATCTTAAATGCAAAAATAATAATCTTTTGAACAACGTTTTATCTAAAAAGGAAGAAATTTCAAGTGGATATTTGTTCAAGAGAGAGTTATGAAGTTTTTTGGTTAAAACAGATGCTTAACTGCAATATATATCAAAAGGATTATGGTGAAAATAGGTCTAACTCCAAGGGGGGGGGGGTTTAATGAAACATAGTTTAGATGGTCAAAGCTTGGGAAAGTAGGTAGAGGGACTGAAATTGTCAAAAACACAAAGCTGTTTTCATGAGTATAAAATCCACAGGGTTTCATACGAAAGCTTATTGCTTTCGTACGTAACCTAAATAGCTTTTGGAAATCCTCTCTTATTTGAGCTTTCGTAACTTTGCAACAACGATCCAAATTGTTTTTCGATTTCCTGTGCTTATCATACGTAGGAATAAATGATCTCATTGTTTTCCTTATCTTTTTAACTATTTTAATTATGTGTTTCATAGGTTTCGGTCAAATTTAGGGTTTCGTAAAAATGAAACGTTGTGTTAATAAGAAATTGATTGAGGAAAAATATAATCAAGTGTCTTAGATAATGATTTGTGTTGATAGATCACTGGAAATAACATGTATGGACCACTAATCAAGAGGTTTCATAACCATCAAGGTTTCGTAAGAAAGAACATACACTTTCGGACATAAAAATAGATTTAGATTATGTTTAGGATGATAATTCTAGGCTTAAAATAGGATAAATCATTCTGATTATCTTTCTTTTCATAAATTTTGTCCTACGAAGGTAATATTGTTTAAGTTTCGGTTTCGTAAACATCCAAATGGTTTCATAAACTGAATTGGGTTTCGTAGACTAAATTGGGCTGATAAAAGTGGTTTCGTAAATGTTATTGGGCCAAATCAAAAGGTTTTGTAAATGGTTTATTGGGCTAAATAAAGGGTTTCGTAAAACTGTAATGGGATTCTAATGTGGATTTCGGATATCCGTTATGGGTTTTGGAAATTTACTTAATTGGGCTAATTTTTTTATGAATACTTAAATGGGCTTAATCGTTAAATAAATGACATTTTACAAAATACCAATGATAAATTCAGTTATAAAATCATATTTCTATATTCATAAATGGGGCAAATGGTGAAGATTGCATCCGGTTACGACAGTCTTCTAAATTTAACATAATGAGGATTGAGCAATCTACTGACCATCCAAATATCGTATATAAGGATATGTTTTTGATAACTCAATTTTTCATTCAGTGATCAGAAATTCAAAAGAGTTGAGAAATAAAATAAATGAACATGGTGATTCAAATGTCTGTGATCATGGATTCTCATGTCTCAACAAAGGCAAATTACAATTTTTTGAAAAAAAGAAGAATGTTTCTGAAACGGTTCAAAATGATTTATGACTGTCTTTTAAACGCAATTGGGTAAATGGTCTAAGTCATGTCCGTTTTCTACAATGAACAGAATGAGGAGTGAGTGACTTAATGACCATCCAGTTGTTGTTTCACGAGTGTGGTTGTATAATCATACTTTTTCAAACATCTTTGAAAAACTTGTCATTTTGGAAATTTTATCTCCATTCTTCTATCAAAAAGTTGTACTTGTGTGTCAAACAGTGGTACTCTTTTACTGAAAAGTTTTTTGTAAGAATTTAAAGTTATACTCTTTGATTTCTTAAAACATCAATGGTTGTCACTACACGTGTTTTCTGCAAAATTGGTATTTTTCAAAATCAGAGTATATCTTTATTATTCTTGAAAGAGTATCATTTCACAAATGCTTTTTGGTGAGGAAACTCAAAATAGAAAAAGAGATAAAATCCATACGTAAAAAAGCAAATCCAAGTATGCTTGAAAAAGAAATGTCAGAGCATACAAAAGGAGATTAAATGAATAAGACGAATAAAGCGTATGGCATGTGCCCGAAAAAAGCAAGAATTGACACATGAGAAAGAAAATGATCAGAATATGCTCAAAAAAGAATTGTCATAGCATATAAAAACAGACATAGTGGAAAGAGACAAAAAATGTTATATAAATGTGTATTTCATAACCTTATCTCATTTCACTAATCACTTCAAGTCATCATACAGTACTTATCATGGCTTAACAAATCATTCTCTAGGGGGTTTCATTAAATATTTCTGTAAAATTAAAAGGGTTATAAAATCTAAAATTTAGGTTATTTCTTAGTAAATTTCAATTTAGATGCGTGTTGGTTGTATCGTTTAGGTTGTGAGTCGCGTTTAAGGAAACTTGGAATTTTTAGGTTTGAGCAGAATTTAAGGCTGGTGTTGTTTCTGAATTATCAGAGGTTAGAAGCAACGGGAAATTTGTAATAATGATTTTTCGGGTTGCCTATGATGTAGCTAGGGAGGAGGATCCTAGGTTTCCAAGGTACTCTGTGGCCTCATAAAAGATTTTAATTGTTCAGGAAGTCAATTCAAAATTGGTTGGTTTTTTACAGAAAAGGTGTTAATATAGCAGTAAAAATGCGGGTCAGGGATTAGAAGCGTGTAAAAACCCCGCTTTAATAATTTTCGGAATTAAGGATTTAGAAAACCTTACAAAGAGGTTTTTTTTAGATTCTAGGTGGTTCTATTAAAAAAAATACCTTAAAAGGAGAGCTTCTGGAATTTTGGAGTTCAAGTATTGTTTTTAGGTCCAAATTTTTTTAGTGGTTTCGTTCAGAATTCCGAAAAAAAAATGGAGTTAGTTACAAAAATTAAAGTTTTTGATTTATTTTGGAGCCACTTAAGAGGGAAAAAAAGCATTAGTGGAATAAAAATCATGGAGGTTAATAAAAAAAAATTATGATATTGAAACCGGTGGATTTTTGTATAAATTATAAAAAGGGGTAAGTTGGTGTGGTTTAGAAAATAGTTAAAAGTGACCCCAAACAAAATTCTTGCAATATCCTTGGGGAACGATTGTTCAACATTGATAAAATAGTGTTAAAAAAGATTTGGTTTACAAAATTTGTTGGGGCATTGGGTGTCGGGTGGGGGGGGACCCCATGAGGGATAAAATAAAAAAAAAAACACCTTAGGGACATCCCCCATTTCATATGATTGTTTTAAAATGTGCTTAATGATTTGGCTTAGGTAGCGTGTTAAAACATTATTGGTTATTTTGGTTGTTTAGCTTTGTGCGGGGATTTTTGGGGTAAATTGCTTTTAGCACAGGTGGAGTTTTTCATTTAAGCCTTTTTTATGATTTTTCTTGGGGATGGAAAATTGGTTTGCTATTTGAGTTGAAAATGTTTTTAGTTAAATGATAAAAATGTGTTTCCTTAAAAATGAGGGGCATGGGCTATACGAGGGGGGATATTGTAATGTTAATGTGTTACTTTTAAATATTTGATATTGGATTGTTGTGCTTGGAGGTGGGGAACCGGTTCTCAAGGCATTAAATGGGATTATTAAGGAGTGTGATTGTTCTTCCATTGTTTGTGGATTTTTAATAGTGAGCGTTTGGATCGTCTCATTGTTTTGTAGATAGGGGATATGTTTGTGATGTTTGGGTGGTGACGCGTCTTCATGGTGTGGGATGATGTGATGCATGGTTTAGCTTTAATGATAGGTTGTTTGTAAAGTTTCTGCTAATTTTTGCTATGTTTTTAATTATCACAGTGAATTTTTTTAAAAAGCGAGTTATTGGCGTCTCTTAAAAAACCTATGGGACCTTCTCACCAAATTATGGTAAAAAGTTTAAAGCATATTTTTAGGTGAGCCATTTTCATAAAGGAATAAAGATAAAGAGGAGGAAAAAGTGGCTAAGAAGACGGGGGTGGACCCAATATGAATGTTCATGAGGTTTATTGCTTTTTTTAAGATGATACTCGTAAGGAATTACTGCATGTTATCTCAGACGAATGTCTCTCGCCTGTCGAATAGTCTAGACTTTGAAATCCATGTCGCATATATTGTAATGTAATGCGTTGGAAAGATCTACGACTAGGAGTGTCAGTGAAGACATGCAGTTCACAATCTATCTTTTTTTGGAATTAGGGGAGCGGTATATTGGGCGTGCAACTCCGCGCTCCCTCAATGTGGCTACGCCCTTTGTGTTCGATGATATATTTTGTGATATGACCTAGAGATGTATACTCGTTAGAGTGAAAATTTTTTTGAGATGTAGAGAGACGATTGAAGTGTGTCGATCGTGATTATGTAACTCCTGAAGATGTGTTACTCGTGACTCGCTAAGGTTGTTGTGCCTGAGCAGTCGTTAGTGTGGCGAGTGATGACTGATCTAAACTTACCGTGTATATGTATGGAATTATGAGACTGCAGTTACCTTTATGATGCCGCTATATGTAATAGGTAGTATTGTCTGATAACACTCCTCACGCTTGCTCTGCGCTTCTGATATTAGAGCACTAGCCGCATAGATTACTTGATGCACTCTCGGAGTGAGTATCACTCAACACTCTGCGTCACCGCTCCTCCAGTTCCACAATAAAGAAAGTTTCCCGGAATCCTTACTTCCACTAGGGTATGCTTTCTAAGTTGTTTACAATAAAAAAAACCCAAAAATAGGTTCTTCTTAAAATGTTTCTGGATTATCAACCTTTAAAAAAAAACAAAAATGTCAAACAATTGCTAAACATAGGTAGCAATAAAAAATCATTCTCCATTACCATGGGCCCTCCATTGTTACAAAAATAGTCTTAAGGTTCAATAGTACGTCTATTGTCCTCTTCACTTAAAATGTAAACTAGTTACCTTGATTTGCATTGGAAGGGGCCCCCTTCGGTTCTTTCATTAATGTCCTTTTAACCAATCACTATTAATGAAACACCCATAATAAAAAATCATTACCCCTTTCCCCTTTCTTATTCTTATTTAAGGGGGTTTGGTTTCCTTTAGGCCACACGGCAATTTTTGCTGTCGGCATTCTCTACCCTTCTGCCGCTTTTGCTCTGAGTACACAACCTAATCCTTTAGAATTTAAAAGCCGTCGGAGTAAAACTAACAAAAAATCTTTGGGATCATCCAGGCTATGAAAACCCAAAATATTGGTGGCATTTTTCACAAATTGCCCTTAACGTCTGATAAGAAAAAAAAAAAATTGGCCTTCCTTCTTATTCCTTTTGGGCCCACTCCTACTTCTTTTATTTTCTGATCAGTGAAGGTTAAAGGGGTTAACAATTCTTAAAAAAAAAATTTACTACGGGAAAGTTTCGGTAGTAAAAAACCTGGGCCCAAATTTCCTAAAAGAATGATCGATATCTTCAAGTTGACGGTCCTTAGGTTATTTTTTTTTAATTCTTCATTGCTTCTTCTTTTTTAACTAGGAGTTCAATGTTAATTTATTTCAATTGTGTTAAACCCCCATATTGGTTCTAAGGAAAAAAAAACGCAACTTTTCTTTTAGCATTAATTTTCAGTAACTTGGGGAAAAATACGGTAAAAAAAAAAAACAATTTTCCTTCTTGAGCGGCTTTTTTTCTAACCACCCAAACTTTTAAATATTTGAAAACCTCGTGATCCTCTTTTGTATTGAGTAGATTTTTCATGATTATTCATTCAATAAAAACAAAAATTTGAAAAAAAAAAAACTTGGGTTTCTATAATTTACGGCCTTGCACAACCCGGTTTCTTCAAAGGTTTCCATGAAAACTGCTTTGGTTTGGGGCATTGGTTAACAGTCAAAAAAAGGGACATAACCGTACTTTCAAAAAACGTTTTCCATTTTACCGAGGTCTAATGTTCGTCTTGGAGAAATATCTTTCTCCATGTTTACTCTTAACTTTGATGGTTACTGGGAAACGGGGGAAATGATCTATTTTCTTAGAGAAATAAACGCAAAAAAAAAACTTTTTACTGGTTCGGAAACAAAGTCATCGGAAATTTTCCTGGGGGAGATTCTTGGTTGGTTTAAGCTTGTTGGCACATCTGATAGGTCTATGCACATTCAAAAATGAAATAGTCCCTTCTTTTGGGAAATACAAAAACCACAGGGTGCTCCCCACGAAGTTGTGGACTTGGTCGGATAAAAAAAAAGTAATATCAATGTTTTCTAAGGGTTACAGAAAATTTACCGAAAGGGGTGCCAAATAAAAAAACCAAATACCAAAATATTAAGGCTAGGAATAATTATTAAGGATTTTACACATTTATTGGAAAATTTAGGGATGTTTGAAATCCAAAATGAACATAATAAATTCCTTTTTAAAGAAAATGATAGAAAAATAATCTATACCGATAGAAAAATACAAAAAAACAAAAAAAAACCAAAAAGGAGTCAAACAAATAAAAGTGTAACAAGGGAAAAAGGGGAAAACCATATATGGAATAATTGATACTATAAATGGATAATTTTAATACTGGGAAAAGAATATAATTCTTTATACCAAAAAAAAATCAAAAAAACATTAAATCGAACAGGAAACCAAAACTTTAAATATTGTTTTTATAAAAAAAAATCATTTTTGAAACAAATTAAAAAAAGGAACAGTTTTTTTTTTTTAAATATAAATATCTTAAAATATAAAAAAAAAAAAGAAAATCATCTTAAATTTTAACCATCTTTCTTTAAAATTCGTTTTTAAAAACCTTGGTTTTTCATTAAAAAAATAATTCAGAGACTTATTATTAAAAAAAAAAAAAAAAAAAAACATGTTATCGCACTTTTGCCTATATAAAATCGTTTAAAAGGAATTTACTTTTCATAATAAAAAAAATTATATCAAAAAAAACAACTTACAAAATGTAAAAAGATTTTACTTAAAACATGGGTTTGACCCACTTTCAAAACCAATATCACAATTTTGTTTTCATTTAAAAAAATTCATTTTGTAAACGCAAGTAGTTTTTTCATAATGGGTAGGACTGTCCATATAAATAAGCACTTAAATCAAACGATTCATAAAATCTTTTCAAAGATTTAGTTTTCCCCAAAATAAAACACAAATCAAGATATACTTCAAAAGGATTTCCATAGAACTTGGGGAACATCAATGTAAAAACATACTATTTAACTCAAAAACCCAAAAAAGGCATTCGTTATAATACCCAAAAGGGGCATTATAAAATACCGTAATGACTCTAACAAAATCTATTGTTTGAAAGCGGAAAGGGAGTATAAAGAACCCATATAGTCAGAATAACAGTGAAAACAAACATGCATAAGAGGAAAATTATACGAAGGACATTACGAACCAAAAGAAGAACGTAATGACTCATCTGTACTCACGATCGAAAGAACAACCATCGAAAAGCGTCGGTACTAACATGTCGCAACATGTTACGAAAACCAAAAGGATAATATCAAAGAACGGAGTGATTGATTCGCCTAAAATGTTAGGAACAAATTAGTGCTTAAACGAAATTTTTTAATACTATATGAGTAAATCATTACCATGAAGAACCAATGAAAGTACCAATATCCATAGAAGTAAGATCCGAACAACCCACATATTTCATCAAGACGGAATAGAAATATCTAGGTCATCCATACCGCCATGGTACAAAAGGGATGCTAAAATGAAGGGTTATATATCCGAGCGAATTATCGTGCAGACTGAAACAAATCAGTAATTCATAATAATAGCATTAAGGTATTACGGGGTATCTGCAAGCGGATAAGATGTAGAAGGGAAAATTACTAACTTCTAATTTACATAATACAAACCGTCATATAATATAACATCTTACCTACCGACCTAACACAGCAAACAACGATTAATTTGCAATCATGGTCTACATAAGTCTAACATGTGTGATGCCTTTATTAATTATAGTTCGCCACCATAATTATAATTGCATCCTTTCACACGATACATATTTCAAGACTACACCTCACAATGATAAGCACCTATAAGGAATATACACATTGCCACTCTTTAAACACTATATATAACACAGAATGGATGCCTCTCATCAGGAAATACTTACTTATAAAAAAATAAAATAAAAAACGATAGAAAGAAACGACGGTCTCGAAGTGCCCAAAAGACGTAATATCCGAAAGAAATCTTCGATAGCAACGTGTCAAGGTAAAAGACGAAATAAACTTATGCTGGGCCTCGCTTGGGTTTGACTTTGCCTTCGCAAGAGTCACCCGACTCCGTGGGTCCATGCCTACTACGAGCATTCGACGAGCGATCAACTACCCTATCTCCTTTAGTTCCATAAGAGGCTCCTTCTTAGTTGGCTCCTCTTTTGAATCTCTATAGCGCTTAAGTCCAATTGGAAAAATGGTTCCCCAACAAAACTTCTTACGGATATGGGAAACATAGCTATAAATAGTAAGGAATTATTATATACTATACTAGATAATAGTAGACAAAATAGCTAAATAAAAGTTAGACAAAATAGGGGGTGGAAATTATAAAAGCTATATAATTAGGGGAAAATATAATAGTTATAATACTAAACACTTAGGCCCTAAAATGCATCTATATGAAGGACTCATAGGTTATAGTCTAGGCTTAACCACCTACTTTTCTAAAACTAAAGGCTCTGATACCAATCTGTCACACCCCGCGAAGGCGAAAACATAAGGCGTAACATCATGGATATCATTACAACACAATTGTGTCAATAATAGAGAATCACTACATGCATAACTAATGTAAAAGACACGATGTGTCATGACAATACCGAAAACAAAAGGACGGCATCTTGTATTAATGAAAAAGGGGTCTCATCAATACAAAGACAATGAATCACAAACCTATTTAAAACATTCAAGAATTCATGCCAACAAAATACGAAATGAAATCAAATGAAAACTTCCAAATGCAGCCTAATGGTCTCTCTAGCCACTTTTATTTACTTCAACACCTTCATAACGCTCACCTGAAAATGATGCTTAAAACGTTAACACAACGGTTGGTGAGAGTCATAGGTTTTACGACACCAATATAACTAATATAAAAGATGCGATGTGTCATGACAATACCGAAAACAAAAGAACGGCATCTTGTATTAATGAAAAAGGGGTGTCATCAATACAAAGACAATGACTCACAAACCTAATAAAATCATTTAAGAATCCATGCAATAAAATACGAAACGAAATCAATGAAATCCCTAATTCCAGACTCTTGGTACCGTAGCACACACAGGTTCATACCCACACAAAGTGGATGAAACCTCTTGCCCACAAAGTAGGCGAAGAACAATGCAACAACATACACATGAAACACATAACATATAATAGCAACTTAAAAGTCCATGAGTAACTTGAACCACATAATCACAGCAATCAAAACATATTTTGCATCATTTCCATCCAAAGAAAACATAGTAAAATAGGACTATGAAACTCACCTGGATACTCAAACGCAGCTTCCAAATCTCTACACGTAACTATACAAATAAATAAACATGGTTACACGCGACCAAGCTAAAATCTCTATTCCATGTAACACACATATGATGGATATCTAAGGGTTTAGTTAACCATCATGTGTCACCCCGACACCATGCCCAACCTTAACCATCTTACTAACACTTTACACTAGCTACTTACAATTAACTCAAAATTGCAGAATTTTAGTGTCTTTTTACGTACCCAAAACTCTTACTTAATGACCTTCATAAATTATACCAAAACTCACCCATGTTCATTTATAAGTATATTAACTACCTTGTGATTCCCAAGTATTACTTACATGTGCAACTACCTCAAATAAAATCAAACTTCAAAACTGTCATAATTCAGATCTGATTGCACACCAAAATATATCACTCTAACTACCATATTTAGACATGCTTTCAGAGGCTAATGTTTACAGGATTATCCATAGACA
>BQNB010078166.1:0-30626 GCA_026074375.1 Tanacetum coccineum
ACCAAGTTAACGGCATCTTGTCTTGTATTTAACAAATAAAGTTTATGAAATTTAATCTTTAGATATAAACTTTGTTTCATATTATATAATCAACTAAATTGCTTCAAGTAATAAGTGAAATGATTTATATTCGTACATGTCATTTTGATAATTTTCCTAATCATACATGATAAAATTACGAATAAATCACTGAATTGCGAAAAAGTGGTTTATTTTACTTGTAAATAAAAATAAGGCACATGATATTAGGAAGATTTGGAAGAAAATAAATCATTTATGTGGTGCCCTTCTAGTCCCAAAATTGGTGTACAAAATAAGTAAAATGTATAGCGGTGTTTTATACACAACATGTGTGTAGATTTAAACTATCTTTATCAAAAGAAAGTACTTAATTTATTTGTCATGTTTTGATTTTTTTTAAGAAGTTTTTTTTCTTCAACTTTGACATTAATTATTATTTTTATATTATATAATACTTGATGCAAAATATATAGATAAATTGGGTTTTAAATATATTTTCATTAAAATAATTTTTATCAAGTATTATATAACTTAAATAAAATACGTAAGGTTAAAATTAAAAAAATATATATTTAAAAAGTTAAAATGAAACAAATAAATTGAGAAAAGAGTAACAAATAAAAACAGAAAAATTATATTTCTTTTATCATGAGCACTTTATAAAGATCTTGCTACAAAAATAACAATAAAGCAGATCTTGGAGTAAAAGGGCACATCCAACTCATGATCCAATTATATTCAACGTACCCAGTTTCTACCCACTTTGTATCTCACCATTCAATAAAAATGGGCGAATCCACACATCCATAAACCAATGGGCCATGTTGCCTACCTTCATAAATTAATAAATAAACAAGCGTGATTGCCCGCGCGATGCTGCGGGGCGTTAATTTTTTTTTCTGGTTTATTTTTTCGGTCTCATGTTTAATACTTTGTTTTTTTTTCTTATATAGGCTTATTTGTTGGGCCTCATGTTTAAAGGTTTGTTTTTTTGGCTATTTGGGTTTTTTTTAATATAATTTTATGAGAGTGGGTAAATATGTGTTAAGCATGATTGTTCGCGGGTTGATGCGTGACATTAATTGATGCGAGGCGTTAAGTTTATTTATTTATTTTGTGCGGGTTTATTTTTCCGGTCTCATGTTTAATAGTTTGTTTTTTTATATGGGCTTACGTGTTAGGCGTCATGTCGTGGGTATTTTTTTATCTAAATAAATCAGTACTTTTGTAATATTTTGACCTATTTTGTGCAGAGCAATTTTTTTTATATTAATTTGTGCGGGTTTATTTTTTCGGTCTCGTGTTTAATAGTTTGTTTTTTTTATATGGGCTTATATGTTTGGTCTCATGTCGCGGATATTTTTTGATCTGAATAAATAAGTACTTTTGTAATTTTGTGCCGAGCAATTTTTTTTATATTAATTTGTGCGGGTTTATTTTTTCGGTCTCATGTTTAATAGTTTATTTTTTTATATGGGTTTATATGTTTGGTCTCATGTCGCGGATATTTTTTGATCTGAATAAATAAGTACTTTTGTAATTTTGTTTCCTATTTCGTGCCGAGCAATTTTTTTTTAAAGTTGCTAAGTTAAAGAAAAAGAAAAACCAAAAAAAAAATTTGTTAAATAGGTCGGCTCAAAATGGGAGCCCAATGTGCCGGTTACTGTAGCAACGCATGCCAAAACGGCAGCGTTTTAACCCTTTTATAGTACATGTATATAATAAATACCGGATATGGTTTATTACTTCAAGTTGCTAACATGCTATGGCTAAATTGACGTGGTTTTTCTTGTTAATATTATTTTGGAAGACGAGTGTTCAACTCAGATTAACATGGTATAACCAAAAAAAATTGTATGAACGACAATTTTTCAATCTCACAAAATGGCATAACAAAGATATCTCGTGGCTGTTTTTAACTTGATTCATGAACTACAAGTATGAAAATAACATAATTAATTGTAGAAACAAAATATATGGAAAATAAAGTTAGAAGAGGAAATATCTCACCCTCAGGCCTCACCCATCACACAAAATTGAATCATTTAACAATAATATTTTGTTTTTGAGTCGAAAAAACACATTTGTACCCACTGCCAAATCACACGCTCACACAAATACATGAATCTGAGATAAATTCATTTTGGTTTTGCATATCGACATCTAATTATCATTTTACGACCGTCATCACAATAAGTCTGAACAAAACAAAAGTTCAACTAACTAATAATGATTGTTTATAATTTATATGATTTGAAAATGTGAAATTGCATGGTACTACTAAACTTGGGGTATATATCTTTTGAAAAAAAATGGGTAACTTTAAATCTACTTTACAAAAATCAAAAATGATTTTTAAATCTTAAAGTTTATATCTGATGTGTTTGATAAAGAGAAAAGAAATAAGATAAATGAAATTAGATTAAATTATCTTGTTTGATAGAGAGAAATAAAAAGGTGGAGATTTTGGTTGAAAATTGGAAAGAATCATTTCCATCATTTTTGCCGAGAATTTGAAGAAATTGGTTTTTATTTTTATTTTTTGTTTTTTGCTTTTTTTCTAATTTTTTAGTAATCATGGTTGTCGATTTTTTTTCCCGACAAATTCACGAGGTTTGAACCACCGCGCACAAATTTTAGTGGTATTAGTCGCTAGTACGGTGTTAGTCGGGTCGGGTTGGTAGGGTTAGGGTCAATTCGGTTGGGTCAAATTCAGGTCAAGACTAAAAATTTCATATCCGAATCTGACCTTATTTGAATTCCGGTTACTCAAGTCGGTTCAACTCGAATATGGTCCATTCAGGTTCGGGTAAACCCGAACATGAGTAAAATGTAATATAAATGCCCTTTTTTATTTTTTTAAATAGAAAATTTATATTAAAAAAATCTTTATTCGGATCAATTGCGTCGACTCGAACCCGAGTTAGCCAAACTTTTTCAACTCGATACCCGACCCTATCTAGCATTCGGGTTACTCGGTTCACCCGAATAAAATTTCTGACCCGAGTAACCCGATCCGAATTGGCTTAATCGGGTTCGGGTCCGAATAGGCTTAACCTGACCTGAGTAACCTGACCCAAAAAGAATGATGGTGAAATTATCGTAGTATAATCGCTCTTTATTTGTAGTTTTTTAAAGGAAGAAAAATATTTTGTGATTATTTTTTATTTCAATTCTTTTGCGTTACCAAACAGTGGAATTCAATACATTTCACATTTAATTTCAGTTCTTTGAATTCTATTCTCTACTTCATTTCTAATCTCTAAAATTCTCTTTAACTCTTAAAGTTTATTCATCATTAGCTTGAAAGTTTTGTCCTTATTCATCAAACGTCTTCAGCTCTTGAAATTGTACCAACATTTACCTACAACAGAAACATAAACAACAAATTAAACACTAACTAAAACAACCAAATTATACATAAAAACATAAAATAACAAGACCAAATAACAAAAACTAAACCTAGAGAAAAAAACATTAACTTTGTTTTCCCGAGTTTTTAATTAAAGAAAAGAAAAGCAAAGAAAAAGTAAAGTGAAAAAAATTGTGTTTGTGAGTTGAAAAAAATTGTGTTTTTAACCTAGTGTTTGTCTCTTTAGACAGCCTAGAAATATGGTGAATGAATGGGTTCTACTGTTACATTGAAGTCTTTATAATGTAATAGTTTGATTGGTATGTTCTGAATTCTGTTTCATGGCTGCTTAAATATAATGAAGGGCCTGTCCTCTTTAGTTCAAGTATGCCATTGTATGTTCATGATTATTGTTTTAATATAATTCACCATTTCATCCAAAAAAATTATTTGGAAAATAAAGAAGATAAATGAAAATAGTTGATCTATTTACAGTTATACTCATATTTAAAAGTTTTAAAGCTTAAAAAGTAGAGATATTTTTGTTAATTGACATGTTATACTTTAGTTTACCTTCTCTTTTCTTGCATTAACGCTCAAAGTTAAATTCGAGAACGCAACGTAAGAGATGACATCAAGTAAACCCTCAAGATCTAAAGCAACTTTTACCAAAACAAATACATAAAAGAAAGAGAAATCTGCAAATATGCTCCCTGTGGTTTTCCAAATTTGCAGATTTGCTCCCCAACTTCACGAAAGTGCAGGCGGCCTCCCCAAAACGAAACTTGTGTCGCATTCATGCTCCCTGGCAGGGAGCACGAGTGCAATCGAAGTTTCAATTCCCATTGCATTCGTGCTCCCTGGCAGGGAGCACAAGTGCAATGAAAGTTTCAAACTGGGGAGGTCACCTGCACTTTCGTGAAGTTGGGGAGTAAGTCTGCAATTTTTGCAAACCACAGGGAGCATATTTGCACTTTTCTCTAAAAGAAAGAGAACTGTGGTAGTGTTTGACTTAAAAGTGAGTAGTTGGGTATGTGCGTTGACATATACAATGTTATATATTTGTTCATCGAGAGCTAAGCTAATGCAATTGTTTAGCAAGAGTTATTGTCATTTTTGTTGTATTTGATCACCATAACTGTTGACCCTCTAGTAGTATGTTAAATATCGTCTTCCTACAATACATCATTTCATTGAATCCGAGGTTCATGAAACGGATGGCGGCCTAACCCAATCGAAGTCATCTTGATTATCTAAGATGTTTGTTTTAGCTTGTAATGTTTTACATAAAGTCTTGCTAGGTGCAAACAACTTTAAGTGGTCACGCCAACCTCCTAAAAAGGGAAGGTTTTACCTGGTTTGAGTCTGTGTGGCGGTGGGCTTAAACCCCGTGAATTAGTCCGCCAACAGGTAGGAAACCATGGTTACCCAAAAAAAATGTTTTACATGAAGTTGTAGACTGCAATGTCTTCTCTACAATGCAAGTTGTTTGATTAACCTTCTTTGTATTTGAAAGCCACAAATCAAAAGCTCTGTTGAATGCGACGGCTACTCGAGCCTTGAGAGAAGAACCACTCATGTACTAGACGTATATTTCAACCAGTAACCCTCCTGATTAATCTGTTATGCAGCTTAATTCGGAACCACTTGATCCGTTTTAAGGTGAAACAAATAAGTTTCTCAAACTAGTCGTGAGACGATTCGAATACTCAGCAAGCCAGACCCTATACATGTAGATGCAAAAATCAAATGGGTGACCAATTTTAATCATAGTGGTCGAGATTTCTCGATAACTAATTTTCAATATAACTTAACCAAAATAGGACAAGGGCAATGTTTTCACACACTATTTGGTATGAACGTAATGATAAGTTATACACCAACTGAAAAGGTCGAACCTGGTTACCTGGCTTCCTATGAACCGCAAAACTGAAGCAGTTGATTAGCTGCAACTGTTTCTACAACAAAACTAAAATATTTGATTTGATTCTAATAAAAAGAAGAATACAACAATAATCTTTCGCAAAATTTAACGCTTTGTCTTGCTCGACGACTTGAACCCCATCTTGCGCTTCTTGGATGTTTCTATTTCAACACTCTCTTTTAGTTTCTCCAAAGCTGATATACAAAAGAAAAAAAGAGGTTTAACACAGAGGAACTTGTTCAAAACATACACACGAAGTTAAAACTCAAGAATCTAAGGTGAAAGTATGTGTCCGGTACTAAGAGAGTCAAATGCCATAAGTCAAAATTGAAGCTGCTTGTAAATCATGCTTTCATGGATATTTGTTTAACTTAGCTAAATTTCAATGCGAAGAACATAGTGTCTGCATAGGTAACACTAGACATGCTACCAAATATTTTTTATCATTGCGGAAAGTTTGAAAGTAACAATTATGTATTCAGTCTCGTTAGGAAAATACTAATGTGGACTTTCCTTCACTTTTCAACTGTTGACAGGTATTTTCGACATTTGAGAAATAGTCAAACGCGTTCTAAAGTGTCACAAGTTCGTAAAAGTTGAACATCTGAATAGACACGTCGTTTAATGGAAGGTGTTTGACTATAGTCAAATGTCCTAAATACCAACCAAACAAGAGAGAAAGTTTTGAAACAAAGTCAGTATCTTAAAATTCTTTAATGATTAACATAAGCAGCTATAAATTTGCTTTTAGATTTTCAAAAAAGATTGAATCAACATTAGATTTAATTTTGACCACCATCTAAATATGAATGTTTTGCGCTTATTTTGGGATTATAAGTACATATAAGAAGACTTAAAGATATGCACACATAGTTGACTGGTGAATGCAAATATGTGACCAATATACATGTGTTATGGTTGCATAAAGGGAATCGTATCATAAACTGAATTCAGCTCTACACTTGTAGTCTATATAGTCATAGAAAGATTACCATCATCATAGGTCGAACGAAGGGACTCTACTGAATCCAGTGGAACTGTATGAACAGGACAAGAATCAATATCGGCTTTCTTCAAGAGCTTCTTGAATTGCTTGACCTGTAACACGTATTCGAGTGGATGAATATGAACTGCATAATAATTGGTTTTTGATGTTTGAATTATTAGATGTTGCTTTTATTATCATCTGAATAATCATTTTCAGAGCAGCTGCAAGAAATCCAGTAAAAGTACTTGATAAGTTAATATATATCCATTCTAGTAACCTAATATTATACCTTCAAACAGCAAAAGCACATTCAAACACTATATCTTGCAGCCTGTTTTAATAAAACTAGTTATCTATCTGATCCTGATTACTAAATATCGCATAATCACTTTCAAAACGCACAACCATACACCCCAAAAACATCAATCCAAAAGCTGAATGTACGAACCCCAGGCCAGTGTCGTATTTATATTTCAGGAACAGATAAAAGAAATACCTCATCTTCATGTAATAAGGTGAAGCAACGTCCAGAATTTCCTGCTCTTGCTGTACGACCAGCACGATGAATATATGTCTTGATGTATGGAGGCTTATCATAGTTAATAACATTTCTAACCCCTTCAACATCCATTCCACGAGTCATTGCATCAGACGAAACAACTACTTGTATTCCACCTTCCCGAAATGCCCTCAACGTCTTGCTGCAAAACCAAATTTCAGACTCATAAAACTTCAGGTACATGAATCTTGGATGAAAACAAGTGAATAATAAGAATAAAAATAAAAACTAATTTAGCATACCTTCTGACAGTTTGATGTTGATGGCCAGAATATTCCTTGATTTTGATTCCTAAGTCACCGAAAAATTTAAGTAAAGTGCATAGTCTGTGAGTCGACTCGACTGATGATGTGAAAACAATGCACTTCTCCCCTTGTAAACTTTGTAATAGTGCGACAAGGTACAGAGGCTTCAGCTTTGGTTCACATATCTGCATAAGATTGGATTTATAAAATGATCAGTGCTAAGCTTGATGTAATGAAGTAAGAACAAATGATGGTCTTAAAAATTATGGTGAAGAACTGTCTTGCCAATATTTATGACAATTCGAAGACTGAAACTAAAATACCTTGTTTTTTTTTCCGGTGTGAAGAGAAATAGAATGATTCCATTTGATAAAATTATAGCTAATAAACATAAATTTTCAAAATTGAAAACTTCAGTCATATAATGTCTTTTACTCATTTTATCCATTAGTTCCTCAGATTATTAGAATCTGCCAACCACGTAACAACTTATTATACAATTACTACAACTTCAAACAGCATAAGCGAGTCTCCTTTTACACATTTTAATACAATTATATATCTAATTGTGCTTTTTCAATGACCCATACTAAACTTCAAAACGCAAATAGGGAAAGCAATTATGATTTTCTAACAGATTGCAGTACTGTTTATGAGGGATGATGTCTAACTAGATAGTCATGTGATCATACCAATTTGAAGGAAGCCAGATGTTCAGGAAGCGTATATCGTATCTTCCCAGTTGTCAAGAACAATGGATGGTGCAGATCAAGTTGAGAAAGCTTGCTTGGATCTTGGGTTAGTGTAGCTGATAGAACCATCTTCACGAGCCTCGGGTACGCTTTACCTTTAAATCCCCTCTCTACACCACTGCAACAATTTACTTATGCTTAAGCACAAGTTGATGCAATTAAAAATATATGGAATTTGCTTCAATGTAAGTTAATCAATAAAAAGAATGATCTGGTAACATACTACGGGATAGCCACTTACACTCTCCTTATAGTCTTCAAGGAGCCAAAAGTAGAAGGAAACGCAGTGCTGGTGTAATTGAAGAGGCCGTCAACACTAGAACTGGTACACTGAAGAACTGTAGGAAGCCATGATTGATAGGACTCTCTAAGCAATCGATCAGTTTCATCGACTACCTGAATTACAAAATTATCAGCATAGATTCCGAAAGAGAAACTCTAATGGTAAGATAAATCTACTTATTCCCACTTCATTTAACCAACCTGAGACACTTTTATTTCTATTGAAAACCGCCTAAATGTCGATTAAAAATATATCACTATTGGTTATTTCTATATTGCGAACTGCCTTGACATTATATTAAACAGCAAAAGCACATCTAAACAATATTTTCAACAACCCATTTTATTACAAATATATATCTGATTTATATTTTTTGATATTATATAATCACTTTCAAGACGCGCACCCAAACATCCTCATACAGACACATACCACGCACATTTCATATCACGGCTATGATATAGAGTAAATACAAAGCGTAACTAAGTGACTTACCAGAAAACGCAGATGTTCAAGTGTAAAACCCTTGGTATTGTTAATATGATCCATCAGCCTTCCAGGTGTCGCCACTAATATATCTACCGCACTTTGCAACTCTACTGTATGACCATCTGGATCATAACAAATGCCTGCCTCAAGTTTAGGTCTCTCGATAAGCACTGAAATTTCTTCTGCTATTGAAGATTGACCAACCGCCAAACCAACGGATAATCCCACTGCAGGTGCAATAGTCGCAAAAACATCCTTAACCTACACATTAGAAAATAATAACGAGTCATAAATAAACAAAAAATAAAAAATAAGACAATGTTGTTGGATGTTTTTAAGGAATGATAGGTCTACCTGCAAAGCTAAGTCACGAGTGGGCAAAACTACTAAAGCTCTAAGGCATTTGACAGAACGAGTTGAAAGTGTCTGCACGATTGGCAATGCGTAGGCTAAGGTTTTCCCACTTCCAGTAGGTGAATTTACACATATATCTCTTTCAAAAGAGCCGGGTCCTATGGTTTCTTGCCAAACCGCCACTTGAACAGGAAAAAGTGAATCGATCCCACTACTACTTAAAGCCAATTCCAGCCTAATGTCAAGAATAAAACATACAGAGTGAGCAAAAAATATCAAAAATAAATGACCTGGTTGACATTTAGCAAGTCCTGAGATAGAACATGCCAAATGACTTTTGAAACATCAGAACTAAATGTTATCTGTATTATAGTTTACCGTTTTTCTTATCAACCAAAACCATAGCAGAATTTGACACTCGCCCAAATTACATAAAACACGTAAACTTACAATGTCTCATACTGCAATTGTTACAGTAAACATTTAATACACCATATAGGCTAACATAAATGTTCATCCACAATCGGATTACTAATCGTGGTGTTTAAGATTGGTTATAGAACCGCTTATATGCTTACTTTGCTTTGATATTCAGTTTTGAAGGATTGCTAATCCAAACAAAGATAAGCTGTTTTAAATATAAAGCTTAATAATACGCAAATAAACAGTTTTAAAGGGGTGGTTTTTGACAAATAGTGCTTACTAGCTTTGAAATCTGTTTCCGAGTGTTACTCAAATTCTGGTTATAGAGGTGAAACAATACTGATATGCTTTTTAGCATGGCGGAGCTACATAGAGCTGAGCGAAACCCACTAAACAATATTCCTTTCTATTACAATGTTAGTGCAAATTTAGTACAAACAAAATGCAAAACACACTTTTAGTACAATCAAAATTTAGTACAATCAATGAGCAATACTAAAATACATCCTTGTTTAAGCTTATGTGTGGTGTGGGTTTACAAGCTTAAATGATTTCGCCTTATATTTCATAAGCCCCAATTTCCCGGCTTATATTGAGACTTGTATAAGATTATTGTGATATACTAATAAGCTTATATAAGCCTACAAATCTCAAAATAAGCCAGAGCTTTTAAACTATAAGCCAAAATAAAAAAAACTTAAACAATTGACATTCAACAATGAATGACATGTATTGGATAATTTAGAGGACCAGAAACCAATATCATAACATTTTTAATAAAAAAGGTATTCTGAAATTAAGGGTTGTAAAACTTAAAGAGTATTAGAAATAAATAAAGGTACCTGGGGTTAAGAAAGGGGATATGATTAAGAGAAGAGTTATGAAACGATGTAACATCAACTGGACTTCTCATCCATGGTAACACTGCTACTTTATTATTTCTTTTTGTAATTTTCTTGTTCTGTTTCTGCTCCGTTGCTACTTCTACTTCCGTCATTTTTTATGGTTGTAAAGTTTCGTGTGATTGTTTTGCAGGTTTTGAAACAAGAAAAAAGGTCTAACACTGGACGATGCCCTGAAAATACAACGAGGTGGGTTTTTTATTTGGGCCGGCCTACTTCTGATTTGGCTATAGATTTTTTATACAATTGAATTAATTATGCTCTCTTTGTAAACAGTAAACCAGTAATTTCACAATAAGTAAAAAGTTCAAACCTCATTGGTTGAACAAAAAAGGGTTGCTATCAATCACGAGATAACTTGACTAGGTGGAATGCATCTTAGTCAAAAGATCAGGCCGCCTCAAGTTTTTTTTTTAGAACGACAAGTTAGTTGTTAGTGATTCGAGCTTACAATGACATCCAATTCGGCAGTATGCAAGACTCGAATATTCGCTTTAGGGGATAAACATCACTCTTTTTCACTCCTTGTGGAAAACACCCACGGTGAGGCTCGAACCCGAGACCTCTCGCATGTGATAACAACTTTCCCAAAATTACCCTTAATGACCATCTGAGCTAGCCCAGATTGTTATCAGACCGCCTCAAGTAACATGAAAGTATATGTATACTCGTTAATGATAATGCTTTGTTGCTACACATATAATGTTTTACTTTGATTTTACATAAGAATGTTTTACTAAAAAGCAAAGGAAATATAAACTAGACCAGTCACTTGATTGTATTGGGAGATATCATGAAATCTGAAAAGAAATTTGAAGTGGTTTACATTTTAGTCACACGAGAATGGAACATTATTGAAACTTTGAATGATTTTAATAATCAAAATAAACTTATAGTGATTATAGTGGAACATATCTTAAACTTGGTTATTATTTGATGATTTTCACTCTTTGCATAATATATTTTGTGAATAATTTGTTGTAATGGAGGAAAACATATGTGATGTATTCTTCAAAATATATATAAAATTATAAAAAAAATTATTGTCGCCCGCGAAACCCGCGGGTCTATAGTCTAGTAAGTAATATGAGCATATTTAAACTTACAACTTATATTTATCTCTTTCATTCTAATTTTATTGAAGCGCCCATGGGTGAGAAGCGGCTAATGGCCACCCGAGCAGTGTGTGGAGACGTCGTCAACCCCCTTCCTCTTCCACAACTTGACTCCGTCAACTTGCTATTCTGACGCTGTTACCTTTACAACTTGACGCCGTCAGCCCCTCTAGGTGCAAAAAAACCTTAACTCGAAGACGGCGAGTTGACGTTGTTAGCGCCAAAATCCTATATATCTTTTTGTAATCTTTCATAATTCGTGTGCAAACTTTGAGACACAAACCCTAGCCGATTTTTATGAGATTTTCTGTCAAATTCTTCATTGTAACTCAAGTATAACATCAAGATACGTTTATTCATTAATTGTTCAATCATGTTTATCATTGTTTGAATGATTGTATTTTTTACTTGTTCTGCGTATGGCATGCTAGGATGTATTCCTCAGTACCTATGTGGGATTGAATGAAACTTATTGTTAACTAGTTGTATTTACTGATTTCTTGTTGGTGATTATGTTAGTCTATCGCTTGAGAATTAATTAGGGGTCCGTTTGGTTTATAAGTGGGGTTGGATTCGGATTTAGATTTAGTATAGGATTTAGATTTGAGGTAGGATTATGAGAGAAAAATTATATTTATTTAAATATATTTCATGATAAAATAAGAATAAAAAATATTATTTAAATAGTAAAGTAAAGAAAATATAAATAACGTCGCACACATATAAAGAGAGAATATTACAAGATGGCCCACAAAACTATACAAACATGAGCAACACCAACCTAAATAGCTATCTATCAATTTTGATTCCATCTTTCATTCCACATATAAAAAAATGACCAAACAAATAATTATTGTCTTTTTAATGCAAAACTCAATTCAAGGTACCATAACAAGCAACCCCTAGATCTCCAGTAGTGATAATTTTACGACAACTATTAATTTTCGAACTAAGGTCCACATAAACCTAGGAATTTGCTTAGGTTATTGGCCTTGTTGAGTCGCCTAGGGTTCTTTGATCAAGTTTAGGTGCAAAACATAGCGACCGTAGAGTTAAAGGAATAATGTACATACATAATATATATGTTAATATATTTAATTATATATTAAATAGACATCACGTCTGGTACTTGAGGCACCAAGGGGTCACAATGTTGCATCATAAGCGGAAGGAATATTTATTAGAGTGGTAATCTATCTATATATTATAAAAAGAATTCAGTCCTCAGCGCACTCAGTCATTATTATTGAGATTCCTTTATGAAAAAGGGTTGGGGGGGATATTGGGGCGTTGTGTTGTACAGAACCTATCTATATATTATAAAAGATTCAGTCCTCGTCATTTATTGAGGAGTCTTTATGAGGTACTCAATCATTATCATCCAAGTGAATATCATTCAATAACATGAAGAGCTTATGGAGTTACATTTTTTCCCATTCAACATAATTGAATCCAGTATTCAATTATCAATACCTAATCCACCTAAATCATTATCATCCGAGCAACCTAAAATACCAAAAAAACAATCGAACACTAACCATCATATCAATAATATAAGGGTGATTTCGTTTCAATCGTGTCTTCATCTAATCGTTTTCGGTTACAGGTTAGGTTTGTTGCTTTGGATTTTTTTTGATTCTTTTATATGTGTGTTCTTATCATATGTATATTTTTATTTTTATTTGTTGATGTATTAGGGTTATTGAAAGATTAATAAAGCTTGCAATTGTTGATGATACACTAAAGGTAATATCATGATTAAAATTTTTATGCTTATTAATGTAGGAAGGTTTCGGATAAAACCGACCCTTAAGTGTAGTAGATTTGGGGATTTTTATTGTTTGAAAACTTTATTGTCTGTGGGAATATAATATAATTGTATGATGTAGATTAAGTGTTTGATGAAATGTTTTTTTAGTGTAAGTTGTGGTATAGAAAGGCACACCGCAATGACATAGGTACCCATCTCTAACTCTATTGTCCAAGAATCTTATCAGAAGCCTGTAAATGAACTAATTGTGGAACCATATACATCATCATTTGGATTTTTTGGCCAGATTCCTAGAAACTTCAGTCTGTCATATCTTACAAAGGACTTTTCTTTTAGTTCATGTACCCTTCTCTTTCTATTTGTGTGTGTATCTCATTGTGTGAGCGTGTGTGATTGCAAATCATGGTTTTACGGTTTGTTATAGGGTTTTGGATTATATGACATCCGCATTTTGTTATGGGGTTTTGTTACTTGTTACTTGAGTCTAAGTTATGGTATAGAAAGGCACCATGCAATGACATAGGTACGCATCTCTAACTTTATTGTCTAAGAATCCCATCCGAAGCCTGTAAATGAACTAATTGTGGAACCAGATACATCATCATCTGGATTTTTTGGCCGGATCCCTAGAAACTTCAGCCTGTCATATCTTATAAGGGATTTTTCTTTTAGTTCAGGTACCCCTCTCTTTCGCTTTGTGCGTGTATCTCATTGTGTTAGCGTATGTGATTGCAAATCATGGTTTTACTGTTTGTTATGAGGTTTTGGATTATATGACATCGGCATTTTGCTGTCAGATATACTAGAAAGCTATTCTAGATCACCTTACTTGGCAGCAAATACATATTTCTTGAATCTTCAAGGAAATGGAAATGTCCAATGTATGACTTTTTTGCCATATGATATAAGGTTTGTAAAATCCTCGAGTCGGTACTGATATCTGTGTCCTGGCCTGTCAGAAGATTGTAAAAGGTTGGACACTATATCAGAAGGCTTGAGTTATAAAGGGTTTAAAACTCATTGGAAATGATTGATTTATTCTTACTCGTGGTACTTTTTCCAGCCTTTAACTATTAAATTGTATGAATGAAAACCGACGTGAAAAAAGGACAAGGATCACATCAAAAAAGTGTGGTGCATGTGGTACCTGGATCGCTCTTGCCAAAAGACCGGTACATATTGTTCAAATTATCAATTTTTCATTTTTTTGGTTCTGTGTGTCGCCTTTTCAAAGCGTAACTTGAAATTGATTTGCATGGCTTAAAAGGTGTAAAAAAGTTGTTGACTAGGATTGTTAAATTACTAACGACCAAACATTAGGCACGAAGGTTACACAGAAGAAGACAGCATCATATGCATCTTCTATATTAGTATAGTTAGTAGGTTTAATTTTAAATCTTTCTCTCTCTATCATGTGCTTATGGGATTTGTGATTGAGTTGGTGACACTTGGTTGATGGGGGTTAGGCTATATCCGTTATGTGTCAAACGAGTTAAGGTACATGCTCTAACTTAGGATAAAGTAGGTAAGATGGGTTGAAAGTCATTTAAAAATTTTCGAGATGCGTAATATTTGAAACTTTATAAGTCAAAAGCTAGAATATTATTAAAGTTGTGTGGTCTTTGTGTGTAAACTGTCTATAACTTCTCGAAACGATAAACAATTTTCATGGATTTGTTCGACCACACCCGCCCAAGAGTACCCATTGTGACCCGTTACTTGTGTAATACTTTGTAAATTCAGGTTCTTATTTTAATCCATATCTTTTTATTATTTTTCGTTTTAGTGAAATATTTTACATTATACGATTTACCGAAGTAGTACCTCGTATTTTAGTATGTTGTCATTTAACTTGAGCCGTCTTTAGGATTATTATCCGTCTACGTGTCTTACATAGTTTATTACTTTCACAATATACCCCGATGATTCATATTTTGCATCTTTCGTAATTTTGCATTTTTACTTCGTGTTTACGCCAAAACATTTTTATACTTTATGTTTAACCTTAAACCTTATATCCTTTTTACTTAGCCCTTACCTAAACACTACACAAAAATCAAATATACTAAATATATATATATATATATATATATATTAAAATATAAGCCTAACCGGCCACCCCTTTTATGGGGAAAACACAAAATCATTTAACCACAAAGTGACTTTGCATTCTCTAAAATTTTACAATCGTTTCTCCTACATGTAAATCTCATTTAGATAAAAACCTTTGTCCTTTCTTTTCTTCCTCCTTGTAACCGTCCCTCACCACCACTACAACACCAATTTCATAAAAAAATTGCAAGCAACAAATCAAAACACATGTGTAGTCTTAAACCTTGTGTTGTAAGCTACATTTGAAGATCAAAAAACACGTCTTTTATAAGGTTTAGGGGCTGTTTTGATTTAAGTTTTAGGGGGTTATTGCATGGAGTTGTTGTGAAGTTGTAGGTGGATTTTTGTTGTAGTTTTTGGTTGTTGGCTTGGTTTGTATTTGAAAGATTCTTGCAATACTTATTTCTAGGGTTCATAAGTAGATGTTGGTTGGGTAAAATGGAGTTTTGAAGAAAGTGTTTGGTTGTTTTGGTGTTTGGTAAGCACAAAGAGGGTGGATTGTTGTTTTGTTTCACTAGCTTTTATTTAATCACTGTAAGGTTCTTGTTCTTCCTAATTTTTCTTATGTGAAAGTTATGCATGTTTGATATATTTTATGAAAATGAGCGAGTTTTATGTTCATAAGTATATATGGGTATTTTATTTGGCATTGTACACTAAAATTTTGAGGTAGAAGCTTGATTTGATTGGATTTGCAATAAGATTTTTGGGGCTGGTTTGGACCAGCAGGTTGTTGGATGATTTTCGAATGTCATATGACATGTATGATTTTGGGCAAGTTGATAGAGACCTATGCATATGTTTTAGCTTTGCGTGGACGCCAGAATCGAAGTCTAACGATATCCGATGAGTGAATTATGGCCAAAATGGTAAAACTAGTCAAAATTTGCACCCAGGTTTTGAATTGAGTATAAGTCCAGATTTTTGTATAACAACGCCTACTTTTATAAAACTAAAAGTTGTAGGTATTGGGCTAACTTAAATTTTGGCGCAAGTTCTGGCTTTTGCGGACGCACAATTTAGGAGATACGCCCAATTTAGTGAGATGGTAAAAATCAGTCAAAAACACAGCTTTGGTATCAAGGGGTAAATTGATAATTTCACTTGTGTTGTGAAACTTTTGAGGCAGTAGGGCCCATAAATCTGTAAAGTAGACTCAAAAACCTTTCCGTAGGCGAAAACTCCGAATTTAGACCATTTTGCGGTCTAGAAATTATAAGCTCGGGAAGTTGGGTAAATTCATAATTTGAAATAAACTTATTGTATTAGACTTAAAAAGAATGTGTATGCATTTTATTGTTGGGCTTATAAGAGATAATATAAACACATGTTTTGGGAGTTATTAATATAGACTTAGACATTATATTTTGGGTAAATCATATTTTATAAAACCTTGAGTACAATGCCAAACTTTTTACGGAAAATATTTTATAAAACTTATTTATTTTTATGGGTTGAGTATTACTTTATTTTCTAAGTCGCGTCGTTAATTCTAGGTTGCTCCTAGGATTTTCTTGCTTTATCCGAAGTTCATTTCGTTACTTCTCATCTTATTGCTAAAAGGTGCGTTCATAGCCCCTTTTCTTTTAAATGTTTTATAAACTCCACGGGGGATATTACATGCTATGTTTTACATTTGGACACAAGTATTTAAAAACTGTATGCTATGCCTGATATTATTGCCTAAGTCCCACTACTGCCACTTTAACTCCCCCTTATCATGAGCCGTTAATTGTTAGTGTAGCGAACGTGAGTGTCATGGTAGATCTATTGGGACTGACAATCCCCGTCCGGGCATGTAACAACTATTGCCACTTCAGACGGACACATTTAACACTTGAGGTATCCTTTTGGGGTGTTTGGCAGAACACCCTACATTTTTTATGGGGCACAAATCTAGGTTGGGTTTGCTTTTTCCTGTTAAGGTTCGGTGTCATGAGCTTAGTGCAATAATAATTTTTCTGACATACGAATGTGTTTCATTGTCGCCTATTTACTTAAATCTTGTGGTCCATTAATTTACTCATTTAAACCTATGAATATCACTCAACAATTTTGTTGACCGTTTCAGCATGTTTTAATATCAGGTCCTTAAGGTACATTTGCTCGGATGGGAGGATTGCGCGGATATCAAAATTTAAAGACTTTGTTTATTTTTCGCATTCGATGAAAACTTTATTTAAAACTTTATGTATGTTTAAAACATTTGTGTCGTTTGAAACTCATGGGACCTTGTTTGCCAAACTCTGATATTTCATGTATCGAATGTAAACTTTATTTTAAAAACGTCTCTTTTTGAGGTCGTTTCCTGTGACTTGTACTTTGTGCTATGAAGTCCCACCCCGGTTACCTTTTCGCTGCTATCAGATCTTGGGGGTGTGACAACTTGCGAGCTTGATATGCCCTTATAAAAGGAACATTAAATAGTTTTGTAGCGCTTATTGATGGCATTTTATTTTGAGCCAGATCACTTTTTAAAGACTGCTTATTTTGACCTAGAATAGGGTGATAAAATACATGTAGTTGGATGGGTTAAACACTCTAAACTATTTATCGGCTTAAAAATAAGCTTATATACAGTTGAGCAGAAAAAGTTAGTAGTCTTTATCGCCCTCTAAACGTGTTTGATGCTTTTGAACATGTGATATTTAGTCTAACATTTTTTTATTACTGGGTCGAAATGTATCCATCCGGCAAAAGCCATATTCAACACAACAATGTTTTCTTAACAGACTTAGACAAAAATGTTTAAAGAAAACTCTAGGCCAGTGGCGGACGTAGGTATGGTCCACCTGTGGCACATGCCACATATCAACTCGCTGCATGAAATATGAAATTTCTATTAAAGGTTTCATTTGCTTTGTGTTTGTTTGCTATGTACCTTGTATAAGACAATACACAATCAAATACAATGTTGTTTGGCATAAGTCTATACCTATCAACACTCAAAAACAAAAAGATCATACTAACATTAAAGTTCTTACAGATGGTTGAATTAGATGCACGGAAAGTTGAAGCTCTTACAGCAGCAGCAAGAAGAGTTGTTTGTTTTGGTTTATCTGAAATTATTGGGCATAGCTTTTGGCCCTTTGAACGAAACTTTGTTATATTCAAGATACTATTTTAAAACGGTGTGATCATGAAAATGGGTCCTATCATATGTATAGTAAGTTTTGATTGATAATATGTTGTAATCTTTGTTTTACCATTCTGCTATTTATTCTTAATTTTTCCCAAAAAACAAGTCTGGTGCAACGCATGAGTATGAACGCCTCGTAATATTAAGGGTCGAGAGAATTAAATTAATGGAGTCAATTTAATAAGTTATAAAGTATATAACTTGAAAGTGTAAACTAATTGGGAGATTAAGGGTTAGGATGTAAATTGAGGTAATCCTTAGGGAACAAGGATTAAGGGTCTATATAAACAAGGCACATCCTCAATTTACAATATAACAATTCACAAACCAACACACAACCCTAACCTCTCTTCGTTCGATCGGTCAAACACCCCTAAAGGGCTTCGAACCCTAAATTGTCCCAAGTCGATTTCGACTAAGGGTTTCCCAAACCCTTAGTCGTGCGATCGATCCGGGTGATCCCGAATATCACTTGCACGATGTTATGACTATCTAGCGGTCTTCCAAACGTAACCAATACCGGTGGATACCTGCAGCTTCCTTGCACGAGTATTCAAGATGATCATGTCGAGCAAATCTGAGGTACACGCGTCCTAACTATCTGTATAGTTAAATTTAAGATTGTAACATATGCATGGATTCGTGGCTAGGGTTTGTAGTTGATTTTATTCCACATATTAAACTGTTAATATTAATTAATTACGTGTAACCTGAGTAGTAATAAAAACCTTACATTGGTATCAGAGCAGCTTGTATAATGTTATAGTCTATCTAAGTCTTGCATGATCTGGGGTTCGATCCATAAAAATTGGTTGTGTCATAAAAGCTATGTTTTGGTCAAATTTTGTATGTGTCAACAAAAACCTTAGTCGAACTAGGGTTTTAGGGTCTTTTTCAGTTTTCTTGATTTTCTATAAAAACAAAAAAAATGGAAAGCAAGAAAACCCTAATCGACCAAATTAGGGTTTCTTAGTTTGATTTAGGGTTTTGGGTTTCCTAAACCTCGTTTTTCTTTGAATCTTGTTTTCTTGCGTTAAGCCAAAAAACCTAGTTGAAATACATACGGTTTTCAAACCCAGTAAGGATGTCAACGTGGCTTAGGGGTTTTCTTGATCGGAATACACAAGGGTTTTCTAACCCTTGAGGATGTCAATCGCATAAGTAAACCCCAACTCTCTACAAAAAACTCTCCTAGTTTAACTAAAACATGAAATTTTGCAAAATTTGTTGAGCAAGTAATCTCAATCATATAAGATTAGGGTTTCCTAAAACCCCAAATGTACGAATTGGAGATTAGGGTTTCCCAAACCCCTAATCTGACGATTTAGGAATTAGGGTTTCCCAAAATCATGTTGAAGTCCATTAGGATTATGATGGCCATATCAGCATGTTACAACTATGAGATATGGAAATGGATGTCAAAACCACGTTCCTTAATGGGAACTTGACAGAGGACGTATTAATGGCACAACCAGATGGTTTTGTAGATCCAAAGAATCCTAATAATGTTTGCAAGTTGCTTAAATCCATTTATGGTTTAAAGTAAGCATCTAGAAGTTAGAATCACTGGTTTGATGAAAGTGTAAAACAATATGACTTCATCAAGAGTGAATTCGAGTCTTGTGTTTACAGTAAGTTTAGTGGAAAGATGTGAAAATTCTGGTCTGTATGTCGACGACATACTGATCATTGGAAACAATACGAAGACACTGACTAGATTTAAAAGTTGGATGAGTTAGTTTTTCCAGATGATGGATCTAGGAGAAGCTGCCTATATGCCAGGGATTTGATAGCATTAAACATTTTATATATTTTGGTGTCATTTTCCCTTATAAAATTATCATATTTGTTATATTTTTATAACAATGTGTACTTAATTGCTTCATATTTCATTATTAGGTAAAATTTGAGCATTGGAACAAAAAGACGCAGAATTGGAAGATATTTTAAAGAAATACGCATATCTTTCTAGACCAGACCTAAGTTACGGCGTACTTGGGTCGATGAGACTACGTTGTAACCCTCCTTGTTACTAAATGCCATGAAGTCTAGTCATCAGGCAATTACGACGTAACAACCCCGTAAGGGTTACGTCATAACTTACAACATGACAAGGAAGGAACTTGTTGCGTCAAGACTACGGCATAATTAGATAGTTGTGGTTTTGCCATAACTGTGGAAGAAATAAAAGTCATGAGTTCAGAAGAATATTACAACGTAACTTGTACCTTTGGTTACACCATAACTAGGCTACATTTGGTGATTTAAACAAGCGTTAAGGAGGTTACGACGTAACTCCTCACTTATGGTTACACCGTAACTAAGTCGAGCCTATATATACAAGCCCTAATTCTGCTGCTTTCGTCATTCTCACTCCACACAACTTCTGAAGGACGATTAGGGCTCCATCCTAGGCGTTTTCCAGCATCATTTCATGACTTCTCGAGGGAGAATTTACTTAATTAATCATTTGTATTTGTTAATCATCAAGTAATTGTATCGAATTCAATGTTTAATCCATCCATGATTTATTACATTATGATTTTTATACTTTACACCATGAGAGGCTAAACACCTTTAGTGCTAGCCTAGTTATGAATATATTATTGTTTGATCCAAATTTCTTTGTTTAGTTATCGTTTTATATAGATATCTTACTTGCTTGTTAAATGATCCTCGCGTTTTGGTAGTACTAAGGCTAGTGTAGAGCTTATTAGCTAGTGAGTATGTGTGAACAATTGAAAGCCAGTCTATTAGGTTACTCGAGATAGGTTGGCATCTATTTTGATTGTAGGGGTTGCCCATATCACCGTCTGCACTAGATTAGGTACTTAAAAAGCGCGAGTAAACCTTTTGTTAGTTAGCACCTAATAGGGGGTTTAAATGTCGAGAAGTGATATTGTCGACATTACACAAGTTGGTAGTTATGGACATAGTGACTATGAACTAGATGCCCAGCTTTTCGTGAACAACATGATTGAGATCATAGGAATTATAGGTCAGGTTACGACTACAAATCGGACCTAATGCAATTAGAACCACTATATAAAACAAGAGTTAGACATTGCACTAGGAAATATGATCATTGCACTAGGAAATATGATCATTGCACTAATAGATAAATGACTAGGTTATCTCATTTTCTCCCTTGATAAGTAAAACCTCATTTTAATTCCCGTCAATTACTTTATTGCATTTTAGTTATTAAATCAACTCTAATAACCGTAACAACTATTAAAACTCAGATTTCAGACCGCCCATTAGTTCTTGGAAACGACATCGGATTTATCAATCCTACACTATACACACGACTGGGTTCTCTGCCTTTTGGTGCATCAGTAGATCATAGGTAGACGAGATATTATAAATTTAAAATGTGATCTTAAAGCACAATAGGATTAAACTAATATGTGATTGGACTAAAGGGATTATTGGACTAAGCTAGAGTACATATGTGGACAAGGTTGTAAATCGTTTCAAAATAAACGATTGCAAGAAGGGGTTTGTCCCAATGCCTAAGGGAATTGCTCATTCTAAGAACCAATGCCCTGAAACAGACAAAGAGATTAGCTACATGGAAGGGCAGTCTTATGCTTTGGCAATAGGGTCGAGCATGTATGTTATGTTATGTACTCGTCCAGATTTCACGTATGATATAAGCCTGACGAGTAGGTACTAGATGAATCTAGATGTAAAGCACTAGGGAGCAGTCAAGAACATACTTAAGTATTTCAAAAGAACTATGGATACGATGTTAACGTTTGGTGATGGTCGGGAGACAGAGCTCAGAGTGGTGGGCCATACTGATGCAAGTTTCCAAGCAGATAAGGATGACTTTAAGTCATGGTATGGTTATGTGTTTATGTTAAATGAAGGAGGAATCATCTAGAGAAGTATGTAGTAGAGTACATAGCAGCAAGTGACGCAGCTAAAGAAGCGATGTGGCTTAAGTATTTTGTGATAGATCTTGGAGTTATTCATAGTATCTCAGATCATGTGGAAATCTTCTGTGATAACATTGGAGTTGTGGCGCAAGCTAAGGATCCCAGAGAGCATCACAAAACTAAGCACATACTTTGCAAGTATCACATCATATGAGAAATCGTGGAAAGATGATATGTGATTATTAAAACAATTCCTATAAAGGACAATGTTGTTTATCCCTTGACTAAACCATTTCCTCAAGCTAAACATTATAAACATGTGAAGTTTATAGGGATGAAGTACCTAGATTAGCTTAGTTTTGTTATTTGATTAGTTTAGACTTAAAGATTTTAGTTTATGTATTAATAAAGCTTTGCGAACTTGTTTTTCATAATGCGTCAAGTTTAAAACCAAACATCTTGTGTGTATTGTTAATCTCTGGTATAGTGCATATGTCACATTCTTAAAACTGTGCCATACCTGCTCGTTGTCATGGGATTGACAAGTTGGTTTACATTTATCGTGAATGGGCCTAATGTCTTATTCACCTGAGAATGGAAACAAAAGATGCATAGATTCATGAGAACTTAAGTTTGGGACTAAGTACTTGGTGACCCACCGCGAGACAACTTCATGGACTAGAGCAAAAGTTAGTCTCGGCGAGATATCCTCACCAGCTGAGATATTAGATTAATCAGTTTTGTTTTTCACTGAGTTTTTTCTTAGTTTCTAGTTACTACGAAAAAGCGTAATGTTATGTGTTAATGCTAGGTTCAGTAGGAGGCAAAAATTAAAAGGATATTGTGCAAACCAACAGTGACGTTCACCACCTGCCTTCACATAATTGCAGAAGGGTCACATCGGTGCACACTAAACGAGACAATGCATGCAGAAATAAAAATAAAAAGAGATAAAAGATGAAATAAAAATACAGAGTTATTTTCATTAGAGGTTAAAAGGGTAATTACACCAAGCCTAGTATTTATTCGGGATAAATACTAGAGACCCCGAGGGGTTGTGGGTCGGTCGACCGAAACTCCCCAAGGAGGGGAGGAGTTTGACTTTATTCTACAAGGAATGTAACCTCCTCTTAATGCCAATAAATACCAAGGCATTATGGGTGGATTCAACACATCTTACAATAACTCCTTAAACCCTAAATCTCTATCCTATTTCTCTTCTCTTTTGCGATCAGATGAACCAAGAAACCAAAGGGTTTCGAAACCCTTTGGCCGAACAAAAGTACACCCTAGTTGACTCCTACTCGATTGAAATCCTATGGTTTCCCAAACCCTAGGTCAATCGTTGCTTTATGCTGATTAGGGTTTCCCCAAACCCTAATCGCACCCTATCCAACCCTAAGCTCGATAGGTTCATATCCTTTGTCCTACCTATGTAGTATTGGGGGATACCTAATGCAGTATTGAATACATGATCATTCCCAAAACCCTAGAGTTCAAGAACAACATCAAGAATCAAGAAGAAGGCGTTTTGTAGAGCTGAGAAGTTTAAAGGAGCTTACGCTAACAGGGTTTATAAGTAAGTAACTTCTAAACACCCTTTATACGTGGTAGTTAGGATATATCACTATATAGGTAGATCTGTGTACTTGGTTTCTGCTCCACAAGGTTTTATTTGATTATTTTCCGTTGTGCATGTCATAGCCATGCGGGATACCATCAAAACCCTACAAAAATGAGTAGTATAATAGTCAATAAGGGATTTTTAGGCTCTTTAAAAAATAATATAAGATCTTATGGGCCCATCGTAGATAACATTGAGAGCAATTGCCTTGTCGTGCTAATCGAATGTACTTCATGTCAATTTACCTAGAAACGAGAACGAGAAAAGAAAGTATGTTTAAGCGCAGTCCATGCTAATGTACTTTCTTGAATATTACTTGTGAAATGATAGTCTCTACTCTTTTATAAACACTTATTCAGTCCTAAAGACTGATGGGAATCGAGGAAGTACAATAACAAGGTGTGAGAGTTCTTATGAACCGGTAACCTTATATCTGTCGTGCTAGGGACCTCTGTAAGGCAGTGATTTCAAGGGTTTATATTTATCTTGCACAAGTGAGAGTCTGAAGGAATAATGTGCACATATAATATATATGTTAATATATTTAATGCACGTCCGGTAATTAATGCACTAAAGGGTCATACTGGTGCATCACAAGTGGAAGGAGTATTTATCAGAGTGATAATAAATATTAAGGGTCAGAAGAATTAAATTATCAGAGTTAATTTAATAAGTTATAAAGTATATAAGTTGAAAGTGTAAACTAATTGGGAGATTAAGGGTTAGGATGTAAATTGAGGGAATCCTTAAGGAACAAGGATTAAGGGCCTATATAAACAAGGCACCTCCTTAATTTGCAACATAACAATTCATAAACCAACACACGATCCTAACCCCTCCCCTCTCATATTTTCGTCTGATCAATTAAACATCCCTAAATGGGTTTGTGCCCTAAATTGAACCAAGTCGAATTCGACTAAGGGTTTCCCAAACCCTAGTCGTGTGATCGATCTAAGTGATCTTGAAGATCACATGCGTGGCGTTTTGACTATCTAGCAGTCTTCCAAACATGACCAGTACCGGTAGATACCTGCAGCTTCCTTGTACGGGTATTCAATATGACCATACCGAGCAAATCTAAGGTACATGATGAGGTGTCATTTTATACACTTTTTTGGGGTCATTTAAGCCCCAAAATCATGCATATATGCTTTATTATTGCACTAAATCCTTTCTTTTTGTTTAATAAGCATTTGGGAAGCACTTGGACGAAAAGCACATAACTTGGGCTCGATCCGGGAAGAAACAAGGCCAAAACACACATTTTCAAGCTTGCGACTACCATCCTGACGATGTTGCCAATTGTTGCTAGAAAGTGAATTTTTGGATCCAAAGTGTAACGGCTCAGTCTGTGGAGACGGCGTCACCAAAAGATATTGACGTCGTCACTATTGCAAGGTGACAACGTCACTAGAAGATCTGACGACATCATAATTTGCCGACTGAATAAACCCTAGGAAGATTCGACGGGGTGACGACCTCACAAAACCCTAGCGACGTCGTCACGACCCAATTCTTGTATATACAAACCCTTTATTTTCATAATTCGTGTGTGAAACTTGAGAGAGCTATTGTGCAGCCATTGTTGACGAGAATTCTATCAAGATTTCTATATATACAAACCCTTTAGTATAACTCACAAGATTTCTATCAAGTGAGTAGTTATTATTTTTCTTGTTTAGTTTTTCATTTTCTACTTCGTTTTTATCCCCTTTAATTTGATTTCTTATTTCTTTTCAATTTCATAAGTCATTTTCCATGACTTATAGCATCGTTAAGGATTCCTTAAACCCTTCTTGGAACTCAAAATAGAGTTGAATAGGATGATGAGAGCCGTATGTAAATATATGATGACGTGTAAATACATGATATGCACATTTCATACATATGCGTTATCGTTACTTTTATGCTTATTTATAAGTTGTTTATATGAACTTTTGCTACTTAATGGATTATATTTTATGATTTTAAGTTCTATACTTCTATGGATGCATTTGAGAAAATTATGGAAGAAAAGTTGAGGAAATGATAAAAGTTATCAAATGGTAATCAAGACAAAATGAATTGTGTAGGTTCGAGATGAAGGAATACTTATGAGATGGGGAATTCAAAGTTACAAGTTGATAACGGATGACTTATGATAGAATCAAACGAATAAACGAAGTACGAGTGAAGAATTCATGTTAACGTGACATACGATAAAGTTATTGTGGTATTTTTGCCATAACTTTGACATAAAAATTCCTTTTTGAATGATTCAAAAGGAAACAAAGAGAAAAGTGATATCTACAACTTTAATGTTTATAGTTAATCTTCAAAAACTAAGGAAAAGGAGAAATATATCATTTTTCAAAAAATCGCAAGGTTTGACCTTCCTAGTCAACCTTGCGATTTTTCAAAAATTAGGAAGGTATGATCTTAGATCTCATGGATATAATGGTTTTTTCTATAAAAATTAAAAATATTGTAAAATTAATTATCTTTGTAATTTCCATTTTATGTGTGTTGACAATTGTTTAAAAATAAAAAACTGATAATTTTTTCTTTTTCCGAACAAGAGATCTCTTAATAATTACTAGTACTTGTATTTTAGCGAGGTCTTTAACCCGCATTTCGCTGTGGATCGTGAGATTTTACGTTAATTTATGTTAAACAAAGTTGTTCGTTAAAGACGAACGTTTTAACAGTGGGTAAAACAAATGCATTGAAGGCACTGTTTACGTAAATTTTTACGCGCTTCTGTAGTGACAGGTAAACAGAAAGGACTTTTTCTGTACATTTTTGTTGAAATGTCAGTCATTAAGGACTATCCTTGCAACGAAATGATAAGATCTTCCCCCCGCAAGACATAACATTGACATACACCTCAATACATTTGAGGTAGGGATATTTATACCCAAACATACAACCATAAGATCTTCCCTTCGCATCTATACAAGTGATGTGAGGTATTTGGTTCAAAATGTGATGACATTTCCAGGATTTACATTAGTATAATAGATAGCCAATATACATGTACTAGATATGTAATATATGTATAGTTAGTGTTGGTGCAACATTGACTAGGATCTCCTTTATCTTTTAACGATGACAAATAAACGTTCGCAAAACGTAAAATCACAAACGGTAGCTTAAATCTGCAAAACCGAATTTCACTGTCCGACGCGCTAGGCACGCAGTGTGTGGCCAACGCACCACACGCAAAATCCGTTTTGAGGATTTAACAATTGTCAGCTTTTCTCTTACCCGACATATGTGGAAACTTCAATAAAGGTATGTACATGATATTTGAGCATTTGGGAACACTCCAAATGAGGTTTAGACTTAGAGAGGAGCAAAAACAAATTCTCCCATTTTTTCATAAAACGCCAACTCAAATCTTTTATCAAACGCCTCTAACTATGGCTAAAACTTCTTTCTAAACCAAGTATGATCATGTTTCAACATACCAACAAGCAAAAGTATTCATTTGACCTTAATCAGGATTTACGTTGTTTCTAATCACGTAACGGGTTTTACTCCCTTATTGGTCAAACTAAGTCAAAGGTCACTTTGCGTAAACTTATCCTTTCCCGTTATGGGATATGCTTTACTTGAGATGAAAATCACTTAGCTTGTTTGCAACAAGATGATTAGTGATCAAATCCATTGTTGATTATCATGGGTTCAAGTCTAACTTAATAATAGAGTTTGTGGTATTTGGAAGTTAATCATACTTTGACTTTTTTCACTTCCTTACCTGTTAGCTCTGATACCAATTGACACGATACAAAAACCACCTTTTCAGGGGGTCTTGGTTGATCAAAATAAACAAGATATATCATTGTTAGTTTCTAGTGAGAGAAAGTAAAGAGAGGGTGAGATGAACACAAAAAGGAAAAATATTAGATTGAAAAAAGAATGGGAAAAATGAAATGAACATCCACACCCCTCATGGAGAGTCATGAGGGGTATATATAGGCCTATCTTAAGCTATATATGCCACTTATACAATATTAGTCCCTGCGTGTAGCAGATGGCCTATAGCTAGTCTAATTCAAGTGTAAGACGCCAGCTTCACTAAGAAGTGAGGCGAATAATCTCCCTCCAAGATGGTGTCACACGTGAATTGGTTATAATGTTTCATACAAGCAAAAATAAAGTAAAATGATAAGAATGAAGTCCAACATTCCTTGAGATTGTCTTCAATGACCTTGATCTACTTGAATGCTCCAGCTTTATTTCTTCAGCTTGTAGAATCTAGTTGAGTTTTAACTCCCTCCCAACTAGTATGCTCTTTTTTCTTCAGCTCCCTCCCAAATAGACACCCTTGAGACTGATTAAGAATCAATGCAAAAATCTTTTTAAGGACCTCCTTTCTCATTAGGACACACTGTAGGAGGGATGATATCATCAACATCATCTCACTTAGGAAGCGTTCCAGTCCCGAAGTACACACTTTATCCCTTTTCTAAAGTCGAAAACGTAGCACCAAAATCAATTAAGACCAGAAAAAGCACTTTTCTCCCTCCCGGAAAGACATGGTAAGACTTGCTACACCAAAGTCAACTAAGTCCCGAGTGTAAGCAAATTATCCCTCTGTGTAGTCTGAACGGTAACATCAAAGTCAATTAAGCCCCGAATGTACCCATTTAAATTGTTTCACCAAATTATTATAAGTCCTGAGTGAAAGTAATTTATCCCGCTATGTAGTCGAAACTGTAACATCAAAACGGTAACATAAAAAAACAACTAAGTACCGGATGTACACCTTTCTCCCTCCAGGATAATGACTATTTGAGGAATCATCCTACTCATGTGTACATCATATGCCAACTGGAACTGCTTACTTAGCTTCATAACCAGTGAGTGCATAAACAATACTCTGTGAGAAGATGTTGAATCGTACTCTCTTTAATAATTCTCTCTTAATCAACCCAAACTAAATCCCCTTATCTATGTTATCGGCAAATACTGATGACTACTGGTTGAAGCATAATCCTTCACTTGTGACTTGATCTTGTATTATCCGTGTGACGAATGAACGGTGCAGAGGCAAATCTCTGAGTACCATATACTCACCCAAAAGTATACAAAAAATACATCACCACTTGAAATCTCCTCAACTACGTGAGACACTAAGTACTACAATGTAACTCCTTAAAGTGATAGCCACTTTATATTTATAGGTAGAAAGAATCACAAAAGCAACTAGATATCCAAGTCTTTATCACTAACACAAGTCATCTTCGTTCAAAGAACGAAGTATAAGTACATGCTCTGCGTGAAAGTCTACTTCAATCCCAAATAAGTAACAATCACACAAAAACCCCGTAGCATTTAATTTCAATACTACCATTATGAATTAAGTGAATTTTGTATAAGGATCGTTTAGTGTAAAGTATTATGTTTGTTGGGGGGGGGGGGGGGGGGGGGGGGGGGGGGGGGGGGGGGGGGGGGGGGGGGGGGGGGGGGGGGGGGGGGGGGGGGGGGGGGGGGGGGGGGGGGGGGGGGGGGGGGGGGGGGTGTTGTTGTTCATGAATTTTTGATATGTTTATGATAGTTAACATCATATCGGGCCTCAAAAAATAAAATAACACGGGCCCGTCCAAGTAAATAAAACCACGGTCCCACTTTTATGCTTTTACCAAATCATTTTGTTTTATTACCCGGTCTTAATCCGATGAACTACAATACACGCTTGACAATCCATATTAACAAACCATCCCATAAGCAATACACTACTCGGTTCAATGTTTTTTTCCATAAATTTGACCTGTACCAAACTTTAAGCATAAACACGGCCCAACAGTATGTAGCATTTAATCCAGCTCAAACATCAAACACAAAACCATCAAATGGTTTCAAAATTTGTACTGAATAAAAATCCCACTCCCATCACCAATTAGTTTTGGCCCATTTTATTTTCGTTAAACATCCAACCCAACACCAAATGAATACCATTTAGCATCCTATGATCCCATAATCTTTCAGATATCAACCCATAGACGCTTTAAATATTCAATTTATGTGTTGTAGGCCCAAAGTATCAACCCTAAAAATTAGGAGTAAAAAAACAAACACTTTATCGTCGCTTTTACAACCCTAAACACATCTCACAGCGCATCAAGCACTTATCTCTCCACGAAATTGATATTTGCTCCCATCTTCTTATCACTTCATATGCAGACCCCACGACCAAATCACAATATCACACTCCTTCAAATGCAAGATAAGTGCCATCTCTTTCTCATCATATCAAACAATCTATCAATCAACTGTCCACCATAACCCATTTTGACTAATTATGCATATGATAACCGTGTGCCAAAGATGAAGAATGAATGCTTCACAATCCGTTGGAGGGTTGCGGGTAAGGTTTGACATGATTGTTATTATGTTTTTCTGAAATCGAAACAAAGATTTGAGTGTGACATAGTTGTAATTACTCATCTTTATTTTCGTATATAAACAAGATGGTTCTTTTATCTTCACAGATCTATGATGATGTGATTTCTTTTTTTTATCTTTAAAGGTCTTGCATATTAATTGAAAATCACAAAAATGAATATGAGATCATGTTTGTTTTTCAAGTCATGTTAATGATTGGAGATGGAGTTGGTGATTTTGACGATGGTATTAAGAGATAGGTGATGGATTTGTTGTAAAGAGGCTGTTTGTAATTGATGTGGATTTTTGGATTTGATTGT
>BQNB010078167.1:0-30626 GCA_026074375.1 Tanacetum coccineum
CCCAACAAAAGCCCACAACAATTTTTATAAACCTTAGGGACTAGAATTGTCATTTTTAAAAAAATAGGTTTTATAAAAGAAAAATGGTTTAAACAAACACAAGGGCTGAAATTGCAATTTTCCAAAACCCTTTTTTCTTTTAGTTATAAAACGCAGGGACCATTATTGCAATTAGCCAAAACCTTTCTATTTCTCTTTTGTTATAAAACGCGGGGACCATAACTGTCACTTTCTAAAACTCGTTTATAACTGTTTTTTGGCTTAAAAATGAAATGAAAAAGGGATGAAAGAGGAAGGGCCACTTTTGCCTCTTCCCCAAACATCCCTTTTAAACCAGCAACCCACCCCTGTACCTCAACCCCTTACCCGCCAAAACCCAAACCGCCCTTTCCCACGGTTTCACTCCCAAACCACCTCCCTAGTACACTACAGCTAACCCCCTCACCATTTCCCACCTCCCCATTACCCCTATACCCTTCCCACTTGGAAATCACTCAACCCGACGATCCCCATCAATGGCTGAGAATGCTATAAGGCCAATGAAAGGCTAGGATTGCTTGGGAAGTATTGTACACACACAACAAGCACATCCCAAGTCCTTTGGACCTCTATAAAAGAAGAGAAGACAACCCGAAGCAAACAACCTGTTTTTACTTTCTTAGTTTAAAAATTTACTTAAGTTTGCTTTAAAATTGTTGTATTCAGCTTATTTAAAGTTTATGTTGTAATATTTTCAGCATTAATAAAAGTTAAGAGTTTTCTTTGAAATATTGCATTTGCTAAAAATTTAAAGCTTCATATTAGCTCTTTAAACCTGTTAAACTTGTATAAAAATGTGTCAAAATGGTTAAACATTACTTATAATCACCTTTCTCAGCCTTCCCTTAACTAAAAATCAGTAAAAAACGATTTTTATATATTAAAGGGGTGTTTGGTTTAGACCCCAAAATGGGTCAAATGGGTGTTGTAATGGGTTGTAACCACTCAGCCAACTTTGGCTGAGTGTGTGGGCTTTATTAAGCCACTTTAATCACCATTTTTAGTTTGAAAATAAGTTTTTAAGTGCCTTTTGTATTCTGTCAAATTTTCAATAAGCCAAATTAAGCTCAAGGGCTCCAGCTGCTTATGCAGCTTAAGCACATTGTTTTTGTGCTTGTTATTGTTGTTTCTAGCCACTTTAACCAACACCTTGTTCTGTCTTTTAAATCTCACCAAGTAAAAGTCAAAGTACCTAAATATCACTTCTTTGTGAACCCCTAATTTCAAGCCACAAAATCAGCAACTTTTTCTTAACCCTAATGGCTCAAACTTTGAAAATAAGCTCATTTGCCTCCATTGTTAATCTGTTTGTGTTTGGTTTTGACTAAAAAGCTTTTATAAGCTTATTTCAATAAGGCAAAATAAGCCCCTAGCTCACTGTCTTGCCTCCCCTGGTGCTGAGCACCAGGCTTTAGCTTAATTTTTCTAGCTTATTGAAAACTAAGCCCTAGGTTCTTAGTGATTTTCCTTATAGCTTGTAGGTAGTTCTAGTAGGTTTAGCAGCTTATTTAATTTAGATTGCTTATTAGATTAGCTTAAATTAGGCTCAAAGTAGGTATTTTTCTGTTTTTATAATAAACTGTTTAGATTAGCTTATTGATTCCAGCTTATTTTAGGGCTTATTAGGAAGCCATAGTTTAATTTTAGGACTCCCCTCTCCTATTTATCTGCTCCCAATAAGTTATAGCTTATCTAGTTAGCTTAAATCCCCAAAAGAAAGAAAAATAAGCCCATAAGCCATATAAGCCTGCTGTGACCAAAAGCTTAAATTTCTGGCTTATTTAGTGAGATTTAGACTAAGTGCTTATTATGAAAATTGTTCCCCTTAAGCCCTTTAACAAGTTTGCTTTTATAGCTTTTTGATAATAAGCACTTTGGACTAAGCTTGTAATCGGGTTGGTGTGCAGGGACCAATTGTGTAATTTTCTATTTTGTAGTTAGTATTGTTAGTCCCTGTGGTTAACTACCCTATTGCCCCGTTAGTCCTTATGTCCCTTCCCTGTTAGTCCTTTTGTTTTAACAGCAGTTAACTTTTGTTAGTTTAATTTAATTTAATTAATTAAATTAGGTTTAAAATTAATTAGTTTAATTACTTTTAATTTATTCAGTAATAGTTTAAATTACTTTTTATTTATACCGTTACAAATTTTTGGCATTTTTTATTATTCTTAAGAATCTTGTTAACTTTTTCTTATTTAATTTTAATTTTTTCAGAATTTTTATAACTTTTTGATTTCTTTGTCTTTTTCAATTTTCTTAGTTTTAATTAGTTATTAATCCTTTTAAAAATTCATAAAAAAAAGCAGAAAACTTAATAAAAAAAAAAATATTTTTCTGTTCTTATAAAATTTTCTTTGTCATTTAGTGTCCTAGGAAAAAATAAAATTTAGTGTCTGGCTTTATTTTTCATAAAATTTCAGTCTTAGACCCGTTTACCCGTGCGTTTTACCGTTTCTTTTCGTTTCTACGTTCAAAATAACGACCTCCGTTTTTTATATTTCCTAGTTTTTTTTTATTTTGTCAAATTAACCTTAATTAGAAATTAAGATTTGATTTTTAATTTAATTTAGCATTTATTTTCTTAATTTTTAGTATTTAGGTTTCCCGATACCTGATTCTGTTCCCCGTATTTTTAGTATAGATTTAATTTTAGGATTTCCCTATAACTAATTTTGTTTCCCGTAGTTTTTAAGATCCCCATTTCCTATATCTGTTTCCCGTAGATTAAATTAGGTTTTATTTAATTAATTTTAGTTGTAATTATATCAGTGTTTCCATCATATTTAAATATTCTCCATCATTCAATTTCTCATCAAACCAGGATTACCTTCAATTGCAGCCTCGTTGGGACATACGACCCGGGAATATCTCTTCCGGAATCTTTTTATCATTGATTCTATCTTGTGTATTTTATCCTTTTGGAAGTCTTTGAACCTTTTGCCTTGGCCACAACTATCCTCTTTAAACGGTACTAACTAATTTCAACTAACAGTACTAACTAACTGATCAGTACTTAACACTTTGTACTGTTAGTACTAATTATAACTATCGGTACTAACTATTATTACTAACGGTACTAAATTAGGAAAACATAATTCCCAACAATCCTCCCTTAAACATGAATGTTGAACTCTTTTAACTTCATGTTTCTTCAGGTTTATCTTCTTAAATTCATAGAGAATGTATCCAAACACTTTAACATATCTTGATTGATCCTTAAACACTATCCATCTTTCCAATAGCAACTTTGTTCTTCTCAGCAAACACAACAAACATCTAGTTCAGCAACAATCCATACTAAGTTGGGTCTTTTGTAGTTATTTTTTGGCAAACTACAGCCATAACGTATTTGAAATGTTCCATGTACTAGTAGATACGTTTGCTCTGGATAGTTTAACTCTTTATGTTAAAAATATGGTGATTTAATTACCAAACAGTTTTTGGTAAATACGCAACTATAAACATTTAAGAAGTCATACCACCACAACCGCGTTTGCCTTACGGACCAAAAGCCCGATTTTCTTATGCCTATTAAGCATAGGGGAAACTGATGACCATTTGTTGTGTGGAGGTTAGCCCAACACTCAACCCCTTCCTCACTTCTCAGTCATCAACATCATTTCTTCAGCTATCGTATCCTTAATAAATCTTATCAAATCAATAGCAACAGAACTTCTCTTTCAACTTCCAAACCAAGATCAAGAATCCCGTTGCAAATAAATATTTTTGAAAGAGGAATCATCCTTTCAAACCAACATATGAATAACTATTTCCCATCCTCAAATTCCAGTTATGCAGACTCCAACAAGATTCATACAATCTCCATGTGACAAGCTTCCAATCTTGTTGACCACTCCAGAAGTTTACTTTGTTCATTTCCGCGTTGAGGATTCCATCACATTCTTCAAGTCCCAAGCGGTAACTTGGCCCATCGGGTACTATAAACCGCTGCACTGTCGGTACTAACCTGTTGCCAACCCAAAAAGAACAATTTATGGTAAACATCATGCTTCCAGTACGCACCTAAAGCTCTTCCCAATGACTCTCTAAATCCCAATGAACTTCTTGAAATGCATCACTTATTGTTAAAATGTTTCTTCACACTGAACACTTCATACAAACTGTACAACACATCATATTGCCCCTCTTTAACTAATGCAGCTTATGGATTTATCATCCCAATAGAAACAACCAAGAACTAGAACCTGCTAACATTAAATGCCTTGGTTAGAAGATCAGCTACATTGTCATCAGTATGGATTTTAAGCACCTGATAAGTTTACCTTCTCATAAGCATACATCCCTTATGAAGTGGTCCTAATACAATATGCTTTGTTTTGGAATGATATACTGCATTCTTTAAATGTATATTGGTGCTTCATATCAATGTAGAACTTTATGTTTATGAAATTGAACCCATATCTACACATTTGATTTTGAATCCACAAACTTGCCCTCATCACGTGCAGCAGCAACATATTTTGCCTTTGGTAGAAAGTAGCCACATTGTTCCTGCTTTTTTGCATTGCCAAGAAAATAAAGTCTCCTGCCAAGAAATTAACAACCTCCGGTATGGATTTCTGTCAAAGATTTTTGCTCTAGCTAGATCCCAACTGAGTAGAGCTTTCTAGGTCAAAGGAGGACACTCTAGATACAAAAGTCCCCATTTTGGGTTTCTCCTTAGATACTAAAAATTATTTTGACAGCACTTAGATGGGAGGTCTTTGGAGTGACCTAAAATCTAGAACAAGAACAGACTGCAAACATAATATCAGGCCTAGAAGTAGTCAAGTACAGTAAGAACCTACATGGATCGAGAAAAGATAGACATCCCACATCCACTTGCTTCCTCATCCTTGACTAAAGCTTTTGGGTCTCATTGGTGTTACTACAGTCTTAAACAATTGATTAACAAAATCAAACTTCTTCAGGATTTCTGCAACATACTTATCCTGACTTATAAAGATACCATCTTCTTTCTGTTTGACTTGTAATCCAAGAAAGAAAGTGAGCTCTCCCATAGAACTCATCTGAAATCTACTCTTCATTAATGCCTCAAATTCATCACACCAAGATTTCTTTGTAGAACCAAATATGATATCATCCACATAAACTTGTACTAATATGATATCATGTTTGTCCTTCTTAATGAAAAGAGTCTTGTCAATAGTTCCTCTTCTGTATCCATTCTTCAACAAGAAAGTAGATAAAGTAGCATACCAGGCTCTGGGAGCTTGGTGTAAACCATAGAGAGCTTTTACTACTTTGTAGACCTTCTGAGGATATTTAGGATCTATAAAACCTGGTGGTTGAGACACATAGACCTCCTCATCAATTTTGCCATAAAGGAAGGCACTTTTCACATCCATTTGATAGACTATGAAGCCCATGTAAGAGGCAAAGGCTAAAAAGATCCTAATGGCTTCAATCCTGGCCACAGGAGCAAAAACCTCATCATAATCTATCCCTTCCTCTTGCCTATGTCCCTGAGCAACTAACCTTGCTTTATTTCTGACCACAACTCCTCTCTCATCCTTCTTATTTCTATAAACCCATTTTGTTCCAATTGCCTTCTTCCCATAAGGCAAATCTACAAGAATCCAAACTTTCTGAATCTTGAACTGCAGCAATTCTTCCTGCATAGCATCAACCCAACTTTCATCTTCAAGTGCTTCAGAGATTTTCTTGGGTTCATTTTGAGACAAGAAACAAGCAAATAAACAATGCTGGAAGTCCTTATGATTATTTCTCCTTTGCTTTTGAATATAACTTACAAAAGCATGGGCTCCAGAACTTTTAGTCACTTTACTTCTTGTTTGAACTGCTGATTGTGGATCTCCAAGAATTAAAGTTGAAGGATGAATAGAGTTAATCCTTGATGTGGGAATAGGACTGACATTCACAACAGGTTCTAAGTTTGTGAAGTCAGCCACTGCACCCTCATCATCATAAGATGAATTTGTAAAAATACCATCAGTAGGATTTTTATAAATGTCCTCAAGTGCAGGTATTTCTGAGTCATCTTGGTCAGGATTGGTTGGATCAGAGAAGGATAGTCCATCATAAGGACTGTCAGTACTAACTGGTGTGCTAGCAGTATTAACTATGTTAGTACTGCTAGTTTTAGCAGCTCCTGCTTGTAAAAGTAAATCCTCAGTTTCTTGGGCAAACTCCTTCCTGAGAGCTTCAGCTGCATCATTAGCATCCTTTTCTTGCCTCTTAAGTCTTTCAAGTTCATCCAAAAAGACTTGATCCTCCTTATCTATTGGGTTCTCATCTGTCTTTAAATCAGGATGTTTGGTAGGTGCTTCACCTGCATCCTTTTCTGTTGATCTCTTGACTGTTGAAGAATAAGAACTTCTTTTTCATAACCACCTGCATCAATATTATCTTTTGTACCTGCATTGTGATTAGCTTCTTGTGGACCAGCATGCTTGTTAGCTTGATTTTCTGATCTCACAGGTTGATAATTCATTGAATCGATTAAATAATCAAGATCAAACAGCCAAGTTGGTCCTTTTCATGCAACATTTGGTTTATTTTCTAAAAAGGTTATGTGCAGGTTTTCCTCAACTCTCTTGGTGTCTAAATTGTATACCCTAAAAGCCTTGCTTTGTAGAGAATACCCAACTAGAAACCTGATAAGTGTAAAATACACATATCCATTTATACCTAAAATAACCCAAATAAACCCAAAACAGACCAAAAATGGCAAAAAAAAAAAATGAAAAAAAAAAAAAAAAAAAAAAAAAAAAAAAAGTCTTGGGGTGGAATGCATAATCGGTACAGTTTAAATTTCTTTTTGGACTATATGAACTAAGTTGAGCTTGTGTAGTGTCCTATGATATGCGGGTGCTTTGTACGTTTTCGGTTTCCGCATACTATCTTTTTGTATGTAAGACATGGTTAATAGTATTTTTATTTAAAATGAGACTCGAAAAATGTCTCGTGAATACGCAAGGTGCATGAATATAGTGTGAGGTGTTTGGGATCATGTTCTTTCCCCACCTGTCTAAGTCCCCCTTGATTGGGTACCTTGTTCATACCCAATTATACGTTCTTCTTGCGCTCCACCGAACAGAAGTGTAGATATTATGGTTAGCGCTATTTGAGGTCGGCCAACCTCTCGTTCCACTGTTCTGGAATTGCATAATATTTATATATAGGGACAGTCATTCATTTGTTCTTGACACTATATTTATTGCGTGTGCATTTTACCTGGACCTTTGTACTTTAATATTAACCAAGTTGCTTTGAACATTAAGACTTATCATTGGGCATATTGATATATTATGGAATTGTGTGTGAATTTATACAATACAAGTCTTGTATGGGCAGGATTTGTATGGGATAAATTCGTGTAACTCTGGCCATAATGTATTAATGTATTCTTTTATGTCTACATTTTGAGACTTGACCATGGAAGTGTAGGTGAATGTATTTCATTACATGTCTTGTATGGGAGGGACTTGTAATAGAATAGATTTACAAGACGCTTGCCATGAGGGCTTTCTTATAAAGGGTTTTTACCATATTCTCATAAAACCCGTGTACTCACCAACTATTTTCATAGTTGACCTATTTTCTCATGCATTTCACTTGATCGACAGTAAGTTCTTGTGAAGACATATGCTTTAATGAAGTCGTTTCGTGTCATCTTTAATAAACGTTGAAGTGTGAAGTCAAAGCTTTTTGTAAACTTTAAAACTTATGTTTAAAAGCCGATGTATGGCTGGGACAATTTCTAATGACGTACTATTTCCTTTTAATTAATGTATGGTGTTGTACTATTATCATGTGCTTGTACCTTATGCTGTCACACTCCGTGTTTCCGCTTTAACGGGGTGTTACATCATCTGTCTTTAAATCAGGATGTTTGGTAGGTGCTTCACCTGTATCCTTTTCTGTTGATCTCTTGATTGTTGAAGAATAAGAAGACCATATAGGCAGTACAAAGTAGTCCTGAGCAGATTTATCTTCTTTTTTAGAATCACCTGCATTAATATTCTCTTTTGTACCTGCATTGTGATTAGCTTTTTGTGGACCTGCATGTTTGTTAGCTTGATTTTCTGATCTCACGGGTTGATAATTCATTAAATCAGTTAAATAATCAAGATCAAACATGCATTAGTCGTGTGCGTTCATATTATATGCATACATGTTTATTCTATAGTCCAATATGGAATTTCATATAGGTTGGATCATCTTTTGTTGATTCTATGAAATAATAGATTTAATCTGACTTTAATTTTGCCGAATTTCGGTTGCTAAGTCGCATTCCTCATTCTTCGCCTATCGTACGACTCTGACCTGACAAACAATTGTTTTCTTGGACAATTGTAGAAACATGCCACCCAGGAGAAGCACTCGTGGTACAGGACCTAACATCAACGACAACCCAAACAACAATGCTGACGGATTAGCAGAGCTTCTTACCCAGATTGTTGCAAACCTAAATGCTGGACGAGCCAACAATGGAGAAGGTACCTCAAACACAAGAAGAGGGTGCAGCTACAAGACTTTTATGGCTAGTAACCCTAAGGAGTTTTATGGCAATGAGGGAGCTGTTGGTTTGATGAGTTGGTTCGAAAATGTTGAGTAAAAGCTGAATATCACCAAGTGTGCTGATATAGACAAAGTCGAATATGCTGCTTGTTTACTCCAAGGAAGAGCACTAACTTGGTGGAACACTCAAGTCCAGACACGTAGACGTGACGCTGCAAATGGCTTAACTTGGGAGACTTTCAAGGGTTTGCTAACAGAGGAGTATTGTAGAAAGGATGAAATGCAGAAGTTGGAGTCTGAGTTTTGGAATCATTAGATGTTGGGCACGGAAGTGGATAAGTACACTGCTCGCTTTCATGAGTTGGCTAAGATGTTGCCCCATATGGTCTCTACGGAGGAGAAGAAAATTAACCGATACATTTAGGGATTGGCCCCTGAGATCAGAAGGATGATCACCTCCTCTAATCCAACAACTCTGCAAGCTGCTGTAGGCCTGGCTTACCGTCTGACCAATGATGTAATCAGATCTAGTGGGGTACCAAAAATGAATGATAATGAAAGGAAGAGACAAAATGATCAGCAGAGAAATCAAGATCAAAACCAACAGAACAAGAGGCGACAAGTGACTCGTAATTATGGAGTTGTTACTCATGAGCAGAGGTCATATAATGGCCCACAATGAGACCCTAAAAATGTACCTAAATGCAACTTAATTGTGGTGGGAGAAGTCACGGTGTAACAATTGTAGGCAAACGGGTCACTTTGCCAAGGTATGCAAGAATAAAGAAGGAAATGGCAACAATGGAAGGAGGTCGTCCTGCTATGAATGCGGGAGCCTAGATCACCTTCGAAATGTATGTCCAAGGTTGAACAGAGCACCTAATAACAACAACAACAATGCTGGGAACCCAAGAGCACCAGCCTGCGGTCGAGTTCACGCAATCGAGGCAGAGGAGGCAGTGCAGAACCAGACTGTAGTGACGGGTACGTTCCTTTTAAATGGTCATTTTGTATCTGTTTTATTTGACTCTTGATCGGATAGAAGTTTTGTCTCATTAGAAATTAGACCGCTACTTGAGTAGAAATCTGAAAGTCTAGATGAAGCATATACTATTGAATATGCTAATGGTCATGAGTACGAGGCTAAGGAGATATTGCTAAATTGTAGACTAAACTTAAATGATGAATTATTTAACATTGATTTAATTCCGATTGAGCTGAAAAACTTCGATGTGGTAATCGGAATGGATTGGTTAACCAAGGTCCTGGCCGACATTAAGTGTTTTGACAAAATTGTATGAATACCCCTCAAGGGTGGTAGAACCCTGATTGTGCAAGGAGATAAGCCAGCGAGGAATCCAAAAATCATATCGGCTATTAAGATGCATAAGTATTGAAGTAATGATATATTTCGCGTGTCCCTGTGCACATGTAGTGTAGAAGGGATCGAAAAGGAAAAAAGATGTCGTTGATATGCCGTGGTGAAAAATAATCCAGAATTGTTATCCTGAAGATTCTCAGCCAGGTACCACCACGCGTACGGAGACAATTCGAGTTTCCAAATTGATTTAGTCCCTCGAGTGGCTCCGTGGCAAGGCACCTTATCGTCTAGCTCTACCAGAAATGTAGGAGTTATCTGCACAACTACAAGAACTCTTGAGCAAGGGGTTGATTAGACCAAGTTCATCCCCTTGGGGAGCACCGGTACTTTTCGTCAAGAAGAAGGACGGGTCAATGCGAATGTGCATTGATTACCGAGAACTGAATAAACTAACAAAAAGGATTAAGAATCGAATAATCCCTCTACGCAATGATATAATTCGACCATTACAAGGAGTGACATAACTTTTCAAAAAGATAATTTCGAATCAGTGATACCACCAATTGAAAGTCCCGCGGAAAAGGACTTCCTAAAAATAGCCTTTCGAACAAGGTATGATGGGCATGATACGAGTTCATGGTCATCTGCTGCCATTTGGGGCTAACTAAGCGCCGACCCGGTCATAATACTTGATGAATAGGGTGTGCAGGCCATTTCTGGATAAATTTATGATAGTGTTCATTGATGATATATTGATCTACTCTCGTAGTAAGGCTGAACATGAACAACACCTAAACACTATCCTGAGCCTAACTTATGACAAAAAATTCTCTAAATACTCTAAATGAGAATTTATTGGCTTCGAGAAGTATAGTTTCTTGTTCATGTGTCAATGCAAAGGGATTCATGTTAATCCCTGCAAAGATTGAAGCATATTAAGAGAAGTTGGGAACACCCGAGGACCACCTACAAAGAGATCCGCCAATTTCGTGTGGTTTATGTAGTTACTACGAAGATTTATTAAGGATTACTCAAAGATACCAAGCCACTGACAAAGTATACTTAGAAAACCAAAAGGTCGTCTGAAGAAAGGAACCAAGAAGAGGCATTTCAAACGTTAAAGAACAAATGATGTGATGTGCCAATCGTATCACACAAGGGTTTGGGATGTGTTCTAATGCAGAGAGACAAAGTCATTGCATACGCGTCGAGACAACTCAAAAAGCATGAGAAGAATTACACGACGCATGACTTGGAGCTCGGAGCTGTAGTTTTTGCTCTGAAGATTTGGAGACACTATCTTTATGGGACAAAATGCACTGTGTTTACCGATCATCAAAGCCTCCAACATATTCTTAATCAAAAGATGCTCAACATGAGACAGAGAAGATGGGTCAAACTGTTAAGTGACTATGATTGCGAACTCAAATACCATCCTGGTAAAGCAAACGTAGTGGCAGACGCCCTAAGCAGATAGGAAAGATTAAAGCCTTCGCGAGTAAGAGCCTTGGGAATGTTGGTTCAGATGAGTTTGATATCTCATATACTGGAAGCCCAACAGGAAGCAATGAAGGAAGAAAACCTAAAGGAAGAAGCTCTTTCCAGTGCGAATGAGAAGCTCGAGAAAGAAGCAGATGGAATTAAGTACTTGAACGGGAGAGCTTGGATCTCGAAAGTTAATAATCTAAGAAAGGTTGTAATGGATGAAGCTCATAGATCGAGGTATTCAATTCACCCAGGAGCTGACAAGATGTACATGGATATGAAAGAGTATTACTGGTGGCCGGGAATGAAAAGAGACATTGCCATATATGTTGGGAAATGCTTAACTTGTGCTAAAGTCAAGGCGGAACATCAAAAGCCATCTGGATTATTGTAGCAACCAAAAATTCCAATGTGGAAGTGGGAAAAGACTTCTATGGATCTGGTGACAAGGTTACCGAGGACGTCGAGGGGGCATGACTCGATATGGGTTATCGTTGACCGGTTAATGAAGTCTGCACACTTCCTCCCAATTCGAGAAGACTACCCATTAGAAAAGTTTGCTAAGATATACATCGATGAAATAGTGTCTAGGCATGGTATGCCCCTTTCTATTATCTCAGATAGGGATGGACGGTTCAGGTCACGCTTTTGGAGCCTTCCCCAAAAGGGCCTTGGTAATAAAATCGGCTTGACAGAGCACTGCCATCGACCCTGAAACAGATGGACAGAGGGAAAGAATGATACAAACCTTAGAAGACATGTTAAGAACCTGTGTGATTGACCTAGGAGGTAGTTGGCACACGCACTTACCTCTGGTAGAATTCTCATACAATAACAGTTATCACACTAGCATAAAGTGCGCGCCATTTGAAGCCTTATATGGACGAAAATGTAGATCACCGCTTTGTTGGCTTGAGACAGGAGATAGACAGTTGACGAGACTGTATATTATTCAAGAAACTATTGATAAGATCACGGCAATCAAGGAACGATTGAAGACAGCTAGAAGCCGACAAAAAAGCTATGCTGACAACCATAGAAAACCATTAGAGTTTCAAGTCGGAGATCAAGTGCTTCTCAAAGTGTCGTCGTGGAAGGGCACAATATGTTTTGGAAAGCGAGGGAAGCTAAACCCTCGATACACTAGACCCTTTAAGGTACTAGATAAGGTTGGTTCGGTAGCCTATCGTCTTGAGCTGCCACAAGAACTTAGTGGAATTCATAATGTATTCCATGTTTCGAACTTAAAGAAATGTTTGACCGACGAAACGCTCGTTGTCCCACTGAAAGAATTAAAAATCACCGACAAACTCTAATTCATAGAAGAGCCATTGGAGATTATAGACCGGGACGTTAAAAGATTAAAGCAAAGTCGAATTCCTATTGTTAAAGTTCGATGGAATTCACGAAGGGGTCCGGAATTCACATGGGAGCGTGAAGACGAGATCAAGCGCAAGTACCCACACCTGTTTTCTAGTGCGCAATCTTCGGCTAAGACGAGCTGAATCCCGAGACAGGATTCATTTTAACGGCGAGAGGATGTGACAACCGTCTAGTTCTGGTTAGCAACCGTAAAGTCATATGCTCAATAAATCAATATTCTGGGTCGTTATTTAGCTTTATACTTGTCGTGTCATTTTCGTGGTTTACGTCCCCATTTATTAGGATCTTTTGTTAGCGAACGTGCCTATGACCTACGTTTTTAGTCTACATCGTCTCGATTTACTCGTGTCGAAAGTGACAATTTGGATTTAAGGTCGATATTTTTAACCGAGCTTTAAATTCTATTTTGTAAATTTTATAGAATTTATTTTATTATTTTTATTATTTTTAGTCGTTTTTATTAAAAATTGTCGTTTTAATTATTTACGAGCCATGCTTAGAATTTCTATCTGTCTCGAGCCCTCAATGATTAAATCTTCAGTAAAGTTCTCCGATTAAGGTAGAACTATTTTTATTCTATTCGTTTTTACTTCGTGGTTTCGCCTTAACTCCCGTAATATTTTTCGTTAATACCCGCTAGCCACAAAACTACCTACCTATCTTAAAATTTATACCCTAAACATCAAAATAACTATCAATAAAACACACTATGCCACCTACACCTCTCCTTTGTGGCATGGCACAAGGAGGAAGGGAGGCAAGACAAGTGTCTTGATTTCTCTTATAGCCATTGCATGTACAATTTATATAAAAACCTTTTCCTAACCATTCTCTCATTTCACTTGAAGAAAAAAAACTCATACCCTCTTCTTTGCCCTCCCTTTTTCCGAACACCATCACAACAAAAACACCAATTCCATCAAAAATTTCTAGTTCAAATCTACACTAATCAAAAGCACTATTGTTGTTGTAGATTTCTTGATCTTTAAACACAATCAAACCTATCATTTTAAGATATATAGAGGCTGAGTTATTGGGTCATTTTGATGAGTTTATGCATGGGTTAATAGTGTTTTTGGGTTGAAGATTTAGCAACAAAGGAGTTCTTGTGTTTTGTTTGTCTTGCCTAAACCATTGTTTAATAAGGTTAATTTTTATTCTTTAACTTTCTTTTTGAATTTTGAATCCATTCAATGAATTCTAAAATTCTTGAAATTTATGTTTATTGATGATCATGAGGATGTGTGACAAAATATTATGGCATTGCATGTGGATAAATAATTATTAAAATGATGTCATGATGAGCTTTGAGTGGATTTGAAAGTAGTTCATAGGGACTGTTGTAGGTCAGTACCTAAACAAAGCTTTATCCCAAACTTTTTGATCTCTAAGCCTTCCGTGGGAATTTAATAGAATAGATGAGATATAGGGCTTATAGCAATTATTGATAGTTGGATGCCCACCCAACTCCTCCGGGTGAGGAAGTTATTGCCCGATTTACGTAAAGTGTCAAATATGAACCTTTGTATTTGGAAAACGGGATTAAACACCAGGTATTTTTCACTAAGATTACATCTAAATGCATGTCTCCAGTATTAGACACTTTAAAGCAAACACCTCCAATTGGTCTCACCTTTATTGCTATCATGGTTTAGGAATTATGGCCATTTCCGTAAAGGGTAAAATTTTTGGAAACTTTCTGTTTTGGGTAACCAGTGGTAAAATAGTCTTTTCACATGGTTCTGAAACTTTGTAGACTATGAGACTTACATTTTTGGAAACTAGACTTGAAGGGATTTTCAGGAGTGAAAGCTTCATATTTAGAACATTTGTGAGCTAGGAGTTATGAGTCCATAATGTTGAGTTGAAATCTGAAACTGAGTTTTAAACGTCTATACCTCAATACTTAAAATGTATAGTACACTTTGATAAAATAAACATTAAAAGCCTAAACTTAGTATATGTTCATTTACCTATAAGACCAGATCACAAGTCATTTTATGAGTAAAAATAATTTAGGAAAGTTCGAGTGCAATGCCATACATAATTTGGAAATGTGTCTCGTGATCACTTGTTTAGTTTACGTATTGCTTCTTTTCATCGTGCTAAGTCACTTTGCGTTTTCTAGGTGGTGCTTAGAATTACTTCTCGCTCATCCAAGGACACATCTAACTTCTGATCTAATTGCTCTTACGGTGAGTTCACGGCCCCTCTTTTTCAAATGTTTTATACGTCTTGGGGTGGAATGCATAATCGGTACAGTTTAAATTTCTTTTTGGACTATATGAACTAAGTTGAGCTTGTGTAGTGTCCTATGATATGCGGGTGCTTTGTACGTTTTCGGTTTCCGCATATTATCTTTTTGTATGTAAGACTTGTTAATAGTATTTTTATTTAAAATTGAACTCGAATAATGTCTCGTAAAAACTCAAGGTGCGATGAATATAGAGTGAGGTGTTTTGGGATCCTGTCTTGTCCCAACCTGACTAAGTCCCCCCCTTGAATGGGTACCATTGTCTTAACCCAATTATACTTTCTTGTTGACGGCTCCACCGAAAAAGGAGTGTGATATTATGGTAGCGCTATTTTGAGGTCGGCAAACTCTATCGTTCCACAGTTCCGGAATAGCATAATATTTAGTAAATATAGGTGCAGTCATTCATTTGTGTCTGTGACACTATAATTTATTGCGTGTGAATTATACTTGGAACCTTTGTACTTTAATATTAAGCCAAGTTTGCTTTGAACATTAAGGACTTTTTATCATTGGGCATACTGATATATTAAGGAATTGTGTGTGAAATTATATGATACAAGTCTTTGTATAAGGCGGGATTTGTATGGATAAATTCACTTAAACTCAGGCCATAAAGAATTTCATTATGTCTACATTTTTGAGACTAGACCATGAAAGTGAGAGGTGAATGTAATATCCATTACAAGTCTTGTATGGGCGGGGACTTGTAAAAGAAATAGAATTACAAGACGCTTGCCATGAAGGCTTTCATTAAAGGGTTTTAACCATATTCTTTCTCTTAAAACCCGTGTACTCTGCCAACTATTTTCAATAGTTGACCCTGTTATTTCTCAGCATTTCAGTGATCGACAGTAAGTCTTGTGAGGTACATATATGCTTTAAAGAAGTCGTTTCGGGTGTCATCTTAATTTAAACGTTAAAGTTTGAAGTCAATAGCATTCTATTTTTGTGAACTTAAAACTTATGTTTAAAAGCCGATGTACGGTGAGACAATTTGTAATGACGTACTATTTCCTTTTAATTAATGTATGGTGTTGTACTATTATCATGTGCTTGTGCCTTATGCAGTCCACACTCTACTGGAAACTCCGTGATTCCGCTTTAAACAGGGTGTTACATCTTTATCTTATTCAAGGATGTTTGGTAGGTGCCTTCACCTGTAACATTTTTTGTTGATACTCATGATATGTTGAAAATAAGAAGACCATAGAGGTAGTACAAAGTTAGTCCTGAGCAGATTTACTCTTTTTTCTTAATACCTGTACTGCAAAAAAATTATCTTTTTTACCCTGCAATTTGATTACTTTTTGTAGAACCTGCATGTTTGTTAGCTTATTTTCTGATCCTCACTGTTGATAATCCTTAAATCAGTTTAAAATAATCAGAGAATCAAACAACCAAGTTGCTCCTATCCTCAACAATTGGTTTATTTTCCTAAAAAGGTTATGTGCATGTTTTCCGTCAACCTCTCCCTTTGTTTCTAAATTGTAATACCCTAAAAGAGCCTTGCTTTGTAGAGAATACCCAACTAGTAAACCCTTCATATACAGATTTCCCATCAAACTGCCTAATGTGGTCAATGGTATTCATAGATGGTCCACATGGCACCCAAAAGGATATTATGTAGCTTATGATTGGTAATTCTTACCAGTTACAAGTTCATAAGGTGTCTTATAATGAGCTTCGGCACTAATAAGCTACCCTATTAAGAACATAACAAGCTATACTAACTGCTTCAGCCCAAAAAGTGTTAGGTAAAAATGAATCTGCTAGCATAGTCATAGCAGCCTCAATCCTGTTCTTTCTTTCAGCAACTTCATTTTGTTGTGGAGTTCTGGATTAGCTGTATTCCTCTTGATCTCATTTTGACCACCTAAAAATTTAATAAAATCCTTGTTCTTAAATTCTGTAACCATTATCACATCTATTTTTTAAACCTTTTTATTAAATTGGTTCTCTATTTGTACTTTAAAGTCCTTAAAAGATTCCACTAGTTTCATCCTAGTTCTTAATAAGAACACCCAACTAAAACCTGGCTAAAATCATCATTGATAATCCAGCAATAAAGTCTTATGATTTAAGCTCCTTACAGATGTAGGTCTAAACAAATACATATGAAGAAGCTGTAAGGAGTGACTAATAGAGCTCACTAATTTAGCCTTACAGGAGGCCTTGTGTTGCTTTCCTTTCTGACAAGCAACACAAGTGTGGTCATTTTGAAAAATATTTGAAGGTAAACCTCTTACAAGTTCCTTTTCACAATTTTTGTTAAAGTTTCTAAAGTTAACATGCATGAGGGGATTGAGGAAGATGGGTCCCACCCTCCTAAGCCATTTGTAGATTCAACAATTGTGGCCCTTTGCAATTAAACAACTAAAACCTCCTAATGAACCATGTTCTCTAAAATTGAAACAAAACATTTGTTTTTAGTCTAGTGATTCACCAAACTCTAGTAATACTTGATTTTCATCAGGTACACCCTTAAATTCAGGAGACAAAACAAGACATTCAAAATCAGTAAAAGAACTTTGTTTCTTCTTGTCACATATCTTGTGACACAGAAAAGAGATTTGAAATGCTGAAGTTCTTTTCACACAAAGCACACATCCTCAAAATCTAAACTTTCTTATTTTTTATTTTACCTTTAACCAGTTATGTACCCTTTACTTCCTCCAAAAGTAACAGGGCCACCATTAAAGTCTTGATATGCAGCAAGGTAGGCATTATTTCCAGTCATGTGCCTGGAACATCCACTATCAATAATCCCTTTGTACATTAAAGCTCTGTGTGGGATAAAGTGGTGTTCGGTGCTTGCACATCAAATAAAAAGATTATATTCTCTTAGGGGATCCAAGCCTGTTTAGGCTTGATTCCTAGCCTAGGGATCTTTTGAAGTTAACGGTAATTTCTAAGACTTGATCCACTATTGTATTTGGAGATATTTTGCCAGTAATGTCCTTTTTGTCTCCAATTACAACCTGTTGAGGGCCTAGCAGCAGTTTCCCTTTTTCCCCCAACAACACTAACTGCATTTACCTCCAGCCAGTAATTAACCTTTGATATGAAAATATTGTAATAAGAAAAGTGTTGTTGTGTCATAAAAGACCTTGAAAATGGTGAATGATTTTTATAAAAAACATTTGCTGGTTCTAACTCTATCACAATAGCTTAACAATATTAACTTTTATTTTTAATAGGCACAATATGTTGGTTACTGCAATGTTCTGTTAAAATCATAGGCCTACAGTACTAACATTGTTAGTACCCGCTATCGTCTAGCATATTAACTAGAATTTATGCCAATTCTAGTTAGTACTAGCAGTAGGAACAAATTGGTTTTTATTATTTCACACATTGCACATTTTTCTAAATTGGTCAAATCTCCCTTGACTAACTTCATCCTCATTCCATTGTTTTAGCCTCCAATAATCCATGGAAATCACAAATCTCTAATTTTAATGACTAGACTTCCACATACAAAACATGCTCTTGCAGTAAACCCATATCCCACCTTTCTTGTCAACATTAAGAATTTTAACTATGTGTGCATTGAATCTTAACAGTTTACCCTAGGAGTATTTTACTTGCTATAGAATATACTAGCAAAACAAGTATTTCCTATTCTTTGTAGGTAGAGACACATGTTCATTCTTCACTATCAATTCCATTACTCCTCAATTATAGGAACATCATGACCAAACCAATTAGTTGATTTTCTACTTGGGTTCATTAACAAGTTAAATCATTGTATACACACTACAATCTGATTCACAATTAATCAAATCACTGGGTTTGGGTTTTCAGATTTACTAGGTTGAAGACTGATTTAGGACCATAATGTTAAATAAATGTAATCTATTTCTAACATCAGGTCCAGATGCATTAATTCTCTGCATGGGTGGGGTACGCATGCATTTCTTCCTTGCTATAACAAACCTATCATACAAAGGTTGTTTATTTTTTTCCAACTCACTTTCCTATATTCATAAAAACACTTTTGTAAAAATAGTAAGGTGGGGGGAGTTTGTGGGGGTTGTGATTCTTCATTTTCATAACTCAAATGCCATCATATATGTGATCCCCAATCCAACCCTAATTTATCATTACACTCATAGTATGGGTATTTAGCAGTTACAAGATTTAGAAGCGTTGTGCTATTTTTCTACTTTAGCTTTTAAATCATTTTTTTTTTTCTTTTTGACTTCTACCAATAGTTCTTATAAAAGAGATTGAAATGTTGTAGTTCTTTCACAAAGCACACATCCTCAAAATCTAACTTTCCTGTTTTTATTTTACCTTTACTAGTTATGTAACCTTTACTTCCTCCACAAGCTACAGGGCCACCATTAAAGTCTTGATATTCAGCAAGGTAGGATTTGTTTCCAGTCATGTACCTAGAACATCCACTATTAACAATTCCTTTGTTCTGTAAAGCTCTATGTGGATAATCCTCTGTGTTTGAGCCTGAACTGTTGCAAGCTATCAAAGCATAATCTTTTTCTTCTTCTGAGTGACTGGTCCAATCGACACCTTCTCCATCAATAGTCACCAAAGCTTTAGAGTCCTCCTGCTTACCAGATCTTCTTCCATCCTTATTTCAAGAGTTCCAAGCATCTCTCCTCTTACTATCTTGATTTCCCTTGGTTCTGCACTCTCTAGCAAAATGCCTTGTCTTGTGGCAATTATAACACTCGACTTTGGTTTTATCAAAACCAACCGGTTCCTTGGCATCAAATTGTAGCTTTCTACCAGTCTTTTTGTAGAACTTTTTCATTCTCATTGAAATCATGGCCACCTGCCATTTCAAGTCCATTTCTTCTAAATCAAACTCATCAAGCTGTTCCAAATCTTCATGATCCAATTGAGGATAACTGGATTGATTTGCAATAAGGAATATAATGAAGCATGTTCATATTGTGAGTTTTGACCAGAAGAATTAGAAACACCATAAGCGGTACTAACATCATTAGTACTGTTAGTGTTCTCAGAGACAAAAGCCACATTCTGCGTGCTAGAGGATGATGCAGTAGAGCCTTTAACATCATTCTCAAAGACTATTAGATTATTATACATATCATCAAAGCTAAGACTGTCTACTCCTGGCTTGGTCCTCATGATCAAGGAAACTTGAGACTAGGTAGAAGGTAGAGATCTAAGGAATTTCTGATTTGCATCCTCAGTGAAGACACCTACACCATGAATCTCTAATTGACTCAGAAGACTTTGAAACTTGTCATAGCCTTTATGTAGTCCTTCTGAGTTTGATACAGAGAAGCCTTCAAACTGTTGCTTTAGAATATATTTCTACATCTTCTTTGATTCATCATTTCCCCCAAATCTAGATTTGATGGCTTCCCACATCTCTTTAGCATCAGTCATTTTATAAAATTTAGCAAGATGATATTCTGGTAAAGCCATAAGCAAAGTGGTCCTTGCTTTTCTTTCTCTTTCTCTGGCTAAGATTTCTTCTGCAGTCCTTGGAGGAAGAACCTTGATTTGACCTTGTGTATTTGTGGTAATTGATACAGGTCCATTTCCATTTTGTATAACTTCCCAGATAGGATAGTTTGTATGGGCTAAATAATGTTCCATTTTTATGGCCCATATGTCATATTCTCCCTTCTCGAGAATAGGAAGTTTGATGGTTGAAACAGTGTGAGGAGTTTGATGTGTTGGTGGTTGTGATGGTGGTGGTGGTGGTGGTGATGGAATATCATCTTGTAATCCAGACATGATTAATTTTGTAAGATAGAGGTTTATAACTGGTTTTTGTTCTTCTTACTCAGAGTTTCTCACAGGCTCTGATACCACTTGTGAGTCCCAAACTGAACAGATCTTTACAGCCTGCTAAGGGTGTAGCCAACTTGTATAAATACAGGTTGACTATAGAGAAAACACTGACTATGAATACTTATTGTATATGCGAAATCTACACAATAGTATTAAGAAGAATAATGAATACTAAACTTTGATTTCTATTAATCTGTTAATATGATTACAAATTACTAACTATGAGATATGATTGTATGAGATGAGATATGTGTGTTATCAATGTGTATCTTCTCTCTAATGTCGTAGGGTTCCTTTTATAGACCAAGGATAAACCCTAACAGGCTTACAAAACGCGTAAAAGATAATACATATCTTTTCCTACAATATCTCATACATATCTCTTAAATGGTACTAACTATTTTATACTAACGGTACTAACTATCTGAGCAGTACTTAACACTTTGTACTGTCAGTATTAACTATAACTAGCGGTACTAAGTATATCACTAACGGTACTAAGTTAGGAATACATAATTCCCAACACACTCAAGCAACCAATATAAATCTGCTTATCCAACTCACGAATCTCATATTGAATGTCTAACCGTTTTTTTCTTAAGATCATTTATGGTCTCTTTACCCCATGCCCGTAACTTTTGATTTAACAGTTTGGAATTTCTTTTTCAAGTATACCATAGAAATCCTTTCATCTATTATATTTGCCTACCCATGCTTGTCTCAAAAAAGAATCAAACTATTTGATGAGAAAACAAGAATGATATAGTCTAAAAGGAACCGGACCATAATCAACATGTAGTTATGTAAAAAAAACAGGACGATGGTCTGAAAGATGCTTATCAAGGATTACTCCCGTCAATGAAGGAAAAGAAGCTAGAACACCATCTGAAACAAGAAATCGATCTAGTTTACTAATCTTATTTGCATCCTTATGAACCCATGTAAACTTGTAACCACATAAAGGAATATCGTACAACCTAGAGGACGTGATAAAATGATTAAAATCATCCACACCATGTTTATAAAAAACTGACCCGTGTCTTTCTGAAGCCATCCTCACCTCAATAAAATCCCCCATAACGATAACCTCTCCCGACCAACGAGAAATCACATCATGTAACCTCCCTCGACCATCAGAGCGACTGATTTCATTTTAGATGATGTGTTAGACTTAGCCGCCGATGCTGTCTGAATACTCAAACCGTCAAAAGATCTCACAGGTTTGTACCCTTATGTTCATGTCCGCGGCTTTAAAAGAAATATAGTTGTTCGATAATTGTTACTTATGTTAATTCTTCTATACTGTCAGGTACACCACCATCATTAGAATCATTAAAGCTCAAAGATGCAGGAAAAACAATGCTTAGAGGTGAGAACATGACCCGATCTAGAAAAAGGTTGGTTTTGCAAAACTCAACAACTAAAGAAAGAAAAGAAGAAAGTGGAGTAATGGAGCAACGATCGCTTTTGTGATCTTTTTGCATTGTTGGGTTGTTATAACAAGCCGAGGGTATTCACGATTTGGTGTTTTCTTTTGGAGTGCGAAATAGCCGTATGAATCTTGGGCTTGAAGGTGTGGGTGACGAGACGACGATGATCCTACTTTTCATGTTATATATCAAGACTTTGTTTTGAATTATGATGTACTTAAAACTGTGTTATGTTGTGTTTCTACTACTTTGGCCTTTTATATCACATTCGATCATGCGTAGAAAAATAGATCTGCGTAAACATCCAATTAGCTAGATAAGAAGGTGTATTCATTAGTGTTCTCTATTTAAGATATGAAAAAACTACATGTTTTTTGGACAGAGATTCTGTTTAGTGGTAAATGCCATTTTGGGATTTTGTAGTTATACCCACGTGCAATGCGTTTAATAGCTAACGCTAGCGAGTTCTTGCTAATTCGATTTGTGAGTTCAATAGACACCTTGCATATGGACTTTCTCAATGCACTTTCCAATTTGGTTCATGAGTGTATGTAGAAGCTGTAGTGGTTGGGTGATATGTATTTGGGAGATCAAAACTACATGTATTTTTTTATAGAGGTTCCATTTAACGGTTAATGGTGTTGAGGCTTTTGTAGTTATGTTTAGATGCAATGCGTTTAGTAGCTAAGGACTGTGACTTTTCTACAATATGTTAAAGACTGTAGTTAAAAACTAAAAACACGTGTAAATATTTAACAGTCTTTCGTGCTGTTAAAACTAAAGGCCATATAGCCTCGACACTTGACTTTTAAGTGTAACTCATAAATCGGTTTAAGGGATACAAACTATGAATTATCGTACAAAAAACACACGGTAAGTTTAACAGTCTAACCACTTCAAAAGCCACTAAAAATACATGAAAATCCAAAAAAATTAACGCAAAAAATGAATAAATCAATATACCATTCATTAAGAAACCACATTCTCTCATGTTCGAAGCTGTGTTTCCTTCCCCACGTCTTGCCTTTGAATATCATTCAGGAAAGCGGCGACCGAACACTTAAAGCTTCTGGTATAGAGGTGGCTTTTAAAAGACTTAAACAAGTTTATAGATCCGTCTCTAATAGGATTAATGCTAGCTCTAGTGGTAAAAAGAAGAAAGTTGTGGTAGCTAGTAAAGAGGTTAGTAATTTAAACGCATTTGATGTGCTTAATTCGGCTGAAAAAGATGATGACTTGGGTACAAATGGGGGGCATTCAAAGTCGGTTGGGAAGGGGCCTATGTTTGACGTGTTTTTGTCTGAGCACGGATTTTTTTATGTGGCATCTAGTAGTACTAGTACTACTCGTATAGTTGAAAGAATCTCCCTACGCGTCCCACATTAAGTGTCCACTTGACTTTTTCAAAGTCTTTTTTCTTCAACTTTGACCTTAATGATTTAATCTTATGTTATATGATACTTGATGCAAGATATATGAATGGATAGAGTTTTGAATATATTTTTCGTTGGTAGAATTTTCGTTCAATATTATATAACACAAACAAAAATATTTATGGTCAAAGTTGAGGAAAAAAGACTTAAAAGATTCTATTGTGGACACTTAATATGGGACGGAGGGAGTAATAAAATAGAAAGACAAGTCATTGATGAGAAACTTACACTTGTGGATGATGACGGGAATTCGTTACCTAAGGTTGTATTTACAGAAAATGTGGATAGTGGTAACGAAGTGGAAGATGTGGTCGATGATCATGCAGTTTTTAAGGCCTCAACATGTTTAAAACGTGGCGCTAATAGTGGATATAGTACTAATAGCTTGTTGGAACAATGAATGACAACAAAACGAGATGATGATTACGATCCTTACAATGATGATCTTTATGAAAGTCATGATATGTCTGAATTAGGCTATTTGTTTTGATTTGGATATCACACTCCGTGGTCGAAAGAAGAAATAGATTATTTTGATGTTTTTGAGTCAATTGTAATCTAGTTATAGTCGTATCCTCTTTTTGAGCAAGTTGGATAGTTATGATGTTTTTGCCTATGTAACGGGTTTAGATGTGGGGTTCACCCACATCCGGTGTACTGAATCGTTTTTTTGGAGTAATAAATTTACCGAGGAAACTCTTTACCCAAAAAAGTAAAAAAAAATTGTAAGTGTGTTTCATTTTAAAACACACTTGACTTGATTATAGATTCAACACCCACTTTACGTGTGTTTATGGCTCTACATTGCAGGGCGTGAAATCCTTTCAAATAGCCCGGAGTCGGTGCATGTGAACCTTCGTGGCCAAAACAAATATCAACCACAATGGTGCATAGAGACATAAATGTTATTCTTTTTTGGTGTGTAACTATTCATACAATAATGGAATTAACACACCGGGTTACATCATGTGTTTCTTTGTGTATTTAACACCTTCAATTCTTCTGAGGTTCTTGTTATAGAGCTTCTTTTTATCTGCAATTCTTATTTATTGATATCTCGTTGTGGTTCGCAAAATTTTTTAATGAATACCACGAGAAATGATAGACGTGGAGGAGACTCAAATGATCATCAAAAAGGTTGGTTAAAACTAAGCATAGGACAATACAATGGAAGCGTTTTTCCACAAACAAGACTGACGAAAACAATGAAAGTGTATACATGCAGCTTTTGTGGGAGGAAGTTCCATAATCCACAAGCATTAGGAGGTCATCAAAATGCCCACAGAACGGAGAGAGAGGCGGTTAGAAGAAGCCACGGAGAAAACGATAATGAAGCTAGAGAAGGAGATCATTCTCATGTGCAGCCTAGTGATGGAGAAAAATTGGAGGAAATGGAATGGTGTGGAAGTTCATATTGAATTTTGATTCCAGTCTCAACAGTGACTCAAATACGCTCGACTTAATCTGAGCTATTAATTAGTCTGACTCTGGCGACCTAAAATAAAATCAGGTGGCCATGAATTCTCTCATAAACATTTAAGTCTATAATTCCTTGAAAACGCATAATTTCTTTCTATATCTGTATATGTATATATATATGTCTATGTTTATGCATATATATGTGCACCTTCACATTGGTAGTTCTAAGCTTCCTTGGAGCCACATACTCTCGTTGCACCAAAAATCGTCAAATGCATAAAGGGTCTTGGTTCACCAGTGTCGTCTTGTATTGTTTATGTCTGTGTGTATATATGTAAGTTTTCAATAGAATAATCATATTGGTTCATTTGAAACCCTGGTTTTCTCTTGTGAATAATTAAATAACTACCATTTCCAAAAACAACTTTACAAGGAAAATAAATCGGGATAATGTTAATGATGTTGTATGTTAGCGCACGTACAGTGCATGTCCAACACTCTTGTGGGATTGCTATATTGATCCTACTATAAAGCCATAATTTTTGTTATTGAACAAACTTTTCTTATAAAATTTGGGCAAAATTTTAAACTTTAGCCCACTTTTACTCTTACACATGACCCTTAATATTAAATTATGGTTTTAAAGAGGGTAAGTAAAAGAAATGTTGCAAGTAAATTAACTTTTAGGGGATATTAAGATCCTAGGTACGAGTCTACGATCATGACCTTGACTTACCAAGACAATAAGAATACTAGATAGTATTGCGATTCTTTGTTAAATTGACAATACGGCAAATTGAACCGACAGAAAAAAGGCCCTGTTAGTGGTGAAAGTTGATTTTGTCACTAAACCGTATTTGTGTAAGCTGTCACAAAACAGTTTGATGACTAACTTTTTTGACGTCGCTATAGGTCCGATCACTAATTGCAATCGAGGCCAAAACATAATTGGGTCAATATTCAGAGACGAGATAAAACTAAAAACACGTGTAAATATTTAACAGTCTTTCGTGCTGTTAAAACTAAAGGCCATATAGCCTCGACACTTGACTTTTAAGTGTAACTCATAAATCGGTTTAAGGGATACAAACTATGAATTATCGTACAAAAAACACACGGTAAGTTTAACAGTCTAACCACTTCAAAAGCCACTAAAAATACATGAAAATCCAAAAAAATTAACGCAAAAAATGAATAAATCAATATACCATTCATTAAGAAACCACATTCTCTCATGTTCGAAGCTGTGTTTCCTTCCCCACGTCTTGCCTTTGAATATCATTCAGGAAAGCGGCGACCGAACACTTAAAGCTTTCGAGCTTCTCGATGAAAGATGCCCTCTCCTTGCAAACCCTTGTCAGAAGAAAATCATATTTAGCTCCTTTGTGAGTAGGGCTGTAAACGAACTGAACGTTCATTGAACATTTCATGAACCGTTCGGTAAAAGGTTCATTCATGTTCGTTTATTTATTAAATGAACGAACATGAACATCATTTTACGTTCATTTAGTTAAATGAATGAACATGAACACAAGTCACGTTCGTTCGTTTATGTTCGTGAACGTCCGATTAGGCGTTTATTAACGTTCGTTTATGTTCATTTATATGTTCATGTTCGTATATCATATCTTTTAATTGTATACTTTTAAATCTGGCATGTTTAAATAAAACAACACTGATAAAACATAATATTATTTATAATTTGATAATATTCTATGTTTTTTTCTACGTTCATTTATGTTCGATCGTTTATGTTCGTTTAAGGTTCGTTTAGTTTTTTAATGAACGAACACAAACGAACATGAACAACTCATTTTCTTAATAAATGAACATGAACAAAAAAATTCGTCCGTTTAAGCGTTCGTGTTTGTTTATTTGTCCGGTTAAAATTAAATAAACGAACATAAACAAGGCTCCGTTCGTGTTCGTCCGGTTCGTTTACAGCTCTATTTGTGAGCTTCACATCCTTAGCAATTGACCTATCAATATACACGAGCATCTGATCATGTAGCATGGTAGAGTTGGCTCAAGACGCACTAATCCAACCATTGTTTTGATTTCTCTTAAATGTGTGCATTTTTCGGGGTGTTAAATATGTATATGTAAAAAGAGATGACATTAGCGCCTCCTTTTTATAACCAACAAATTTGCAAGGTTAGACGGCTGAAGAGAAAGCGAGCAGTAAAGAATCTCATAATGAGACTATTGAAACTGAACAATCGGTGTATGTGTTTCCCGATAATTCATGCAAAAAGAATATCATGATTAGGATTTTGGGTTCCGTGCATCAATTTAATGGTCTTTTTCTTTACATATATCTAATGGGCTTGATGCATAGACTTGGGCCACTATAAGAAAAATGTAGCACTTTTAGATGTATAGAAAAACCAAGCCCAATATATAACGTAAATGAATTTTCAAAAACCACACGGAAATGAATTTAATATTTGTCGTTCACTCCTACAAATAGATCAACGCATGCTTTTAAAAGATGTTTACAATCAACACAAGAAAGCCATGCATAGACGCTCCGCTGCAACGCACAGGTGATAATCATCGTTATATACATTTAATATTATTTAATCAGTCTAATTATTAGTCAATGAAAATATATCAAACGAGTATGAGTGTTTGATTTTTGGACAAAATCTTTCACTTTTCTAACAATAAAGAATTTTTTACCCACGCTTCGCTGCGTGGTTTAGTGTGGACTTTATTTTGTTACACAATATTTCTTAGATTTGATTCGGTGATCGATTATGAAATCGGTAGGTAATTACATGGATTATTTATGGATTTTTTCCGTTACAAAAACAACCCCCAAGTATAACCTAGTGACTGTGTCTGTAATCGCAAGTCTTCATTACACTAAAAATCCATAGATTTAACATAAGGACTACTTCCATAACCGCAAGTAACGGGAGCTAAGTTTCGTGCAAATTTAAGGACTTACAATACACGTAAACTGAAAAGACATTTTTGTAATTTTTTAAAAAGAGTCATTCATTAGACTTAACTAAACGAATGTTTTTATAATCAAAAGCAAGCAATAAGAAGAACCTTGTTTGTCATTTTTCAAAAACTAGGTTTGTAGTCGCAAGTAAATTACGTTGATTTTTTTTTTCATTTATGTTGGAGATGTGATTTATTTTGCATACTAGTTTCTCCCTACATATTAAGGGACAAATCTAGACCATCTATTTTATTAGATTAAAAAGAAAAGATTTAAGATTAAAAAAAACATGGAGGGACCAAAAGTGTAAATTTACTAAAACTCACACTAACCACTCTCTCATTATTTGTAGAGTTGGCAAATCTTGCCCAAATTGCAATTAATTAACCTTTTTGACATTTTTTATGTTTTTTTACGTTTTTACGTTTTATGTTTTTTTACGTTTTTGTACGTTTTTTACGTTCTTATACGTTTTTTGTACGTTTTCATACGTTTTCGCCCGCTTTCGCACGTTTTCGTACGCTTTTGCGTGTTTTTGTCTGTTTTCGCACGTTTTCTCGCGTTTTTGTTCTTTTTATACGTTCTCGCACGTTTTCTTATGTTCTCGTACGATTTCTTACGTTTTCGTCCGTTTTCATACGTTTTCGTCTGTTTTCACCAAGGTTGCAAAAATTGTGAATCGTTAGCCGGGTGGTCGACCACCTTGTAGCTTGTAATCGGTCAAGACGGGATTAATTGGTGATTAATCGGATTTGCATTTCTGGCAAATTTTGGGTATTTGATATTATTGGCAAGACTTTTTTCTAAAAAAAACTTGTAATAGATTGAAACAGTTACCATAAGTGATCAAAACAAGTTTACGGTGAGTTTTAGGTACTTCCGACAAGATTAGAAGGTTTCCGGCAAGTTTGACCATCGTTGATCGTCGTTGACCACAGTTGACCTATTTGTTTGACCCTGTTACATTATTCAGCATGTTGGTGGCCTTGTAGTTCGCGATTGGTAGATTCATTCGGCCTTGTAGACCTTAATTTGCACACGGTTTCACACTTTGTTCTTTTGTTTTCGTGCCGCTTTCCCGCATGTTTTCTTCGTTTCACACGTTTTTACACATTTTCGTCCGTTTTGGATATTTTTTTACGATTTCGTTCCGCATTTGCCCTTTCATCGGTTTTCCCCGCGCGTTTTCGTCAGCTTTCACGCATTTTCATCCGTTTTTCTCTGTTTTCGTGCGTTTTGGTCTGTTTTTAGACGATCTCAAGCCCATTTCTTATGTTACTCGTCACGATTTCTTACGTTTTCTTTCGTTTTTCACACGTTTCCATTCATATGTCACACGTTTTCGTTCCGTTTTTGATATTTTCTTACGTTTCAATGTTTTTCGAACAGCTCTCAGCATTCGCTCGTCTATTTGTTCTCTCTTTGTTCCGCTGCAGTTTTCTAAAGCTTTCGCCCTTTGTCGCTATTTTTCGGCATTTTCGCCAGCTTTGCGCGTTTTCGCTAGCTTTTGCACGTTTCGCCAGCTGTCGCGGCGTTATCATCTGTGTTCAAGACGTATTTGGCCGATTGAATGTTTTTGCAGTTATCAATCGGTTGCTTCTGTTTCATACGTTATATATCTATTGATATTATACAAAAACCCTAAACGCCTAACCACTAAACCCTAAAACCTTAACCACTTAGTATAGATATCACAAGTGACATGTACAAAACTTTAGAATCTATACCAAAAACCCCAAAAGTCCTTAACCACTTAAACATATACCAAAAACCTAACCACGTAACCAAAGTAATATAATATCACACAAGTGATGTATACAATAAACCTTTAAAATCTATACCAATAAACACTTCAACCCCTAACCAGTAAACCCTATACAAAACTCAGGCTGAAAACCCCCCTTATCCATTAGATTTAGGATTAACATAGGTTTAACATAGGTTTAGCATAGATTAGACTAATTTAGATTAGAAAAACCAAAGTATTAATAAATTAAAAGTGTTCCTCACTCTCGTGATCGACACCCTACTTACCACGAAACTCCCTGTTAGGTATATTTGTATTTATTAGTTCCTACTGGTAGGTATGTAGTTCCTACTGGTAGAGTAATTGCTACTGTTAGTATTAAAGTTCCTACTGGCAGGTATATAGTTCCTGCTGGTTATATTATTAGTCCTGGTAGAGTAACGTAGTGACTTTGGGATAAGTTCTAGTATGGATAGACATGAGAAGTAATAGATAGACTCATGCAAACGTAATTCTAGGAGAATTAGTTTAGGGTTTCATATCTATAAATGAAACCACACGGTTTAGGTTTTTGGGAGGCGATTGAACAATCAAGAAACAGTTTTACGTTTAATAGAAAAGATCCATAGAGGATCAAAGTATTGTTTTTAGTAATTCTTCTTTAGCACTATTGTTTATTTTCCGCGTGAACAATAGATTGTGTTGTTAGAGTCTCTCACAGAGTTACTTTTGATTACATTAGTGCTCTATATTCATCATAGGCTTAAAAGATCTATCTAGGGCTCAGACCAACAAGTGGTATCAGAGCCTGGAGAGAGTCTCTGTTGAAGAATAATTACTGTTCTTGCTCCTAAACCTTTACAA